>JAPYZR010000387.1:0-42985 GCA_030522945.1 Trichopria nigra | reverse complement strand
GAGCTTGCTCCACTCCTGTCACGGGTTGACCTTGCATTGCAGTACCGCAAGGAACGGCCCACATTAATTAATTCAAACATAAAAACACCCTAAACAAATCCCTTTTAGTTATATTAAATTCCCATGAAAAAAAAAAAAAAAAAAAAAAAAAAAAAATTCAGGGAAAAGGAAGAATTCAAAGAACGCGAGCGCTATTTACCAACCTCCAAGCCGTACTGCTCCACTCTCAGCGTGTGTTCGTGTTAACCGTGCCGTTGCTCGTCGGACTCGGGCAATGGATGCCATTAGGTACGAACTGCAACCAGTACGAGTTTGTCGTCGTGTTGGTGTTTCTCGGTATGAACTCCTGGGCCAACGGATTCAGCGGTGAAATGACCGGAAGCTCCATCACCTCTCTGATGCAATTGTCCAGCTCTCGCTTGGTCACGCCGTAAACGCCCGCCATTTGCAGGAACTTGTACCAGAGTCGACTACAGCTGCCGATCGTGAGTAGGGCGACGGGGTCCCCGACGACGGCCACCAGAGACTTGGCGCGCGTGACCGCGGTATTCAGCAGTCGCGGGTTCGTCAGGAAACCGTAATCGCTGAGATTCCGTTCCGCGGCGTACCGGCAACAACGGGACGTACGTACGACGCTGATGAAGACGGCGGTGAACTGTTTTCCCTGGACGTTCAGCACTCGCTCGACAGAGACGTCAAAAAGTCGGCGCTTTCGCAACTCGTGCCGGATACGTCCCACTTGCTCCGAGTAATGCGCCACGACTCCGATTGAATTCTCACCGTAAGGGCCCCAATGATCCACGGGCCAAAACTTTTTCAACTCGGACACGCGCTCGGCGATCTCCATCGCTTCATCGTTGTTGAAATAGCCCGTCGAGTTTGCACCCTAATTGCGTAAATAAAATTGCGTAAATAAAATTGTTTTGGTAACAATGATCTAATAATAAATATGAACTTTAAGATGTGCAGCGAATAAAATTTTATTTGAAAATTTTATCGCCGTTGTATCTACTCTTAATAATTACTTCGTAAAGACTTTACCCCAACGCATCAGTTACCGAGTTCTTTATTTAAACTTCGACTAATAACAATAAACTATCAAATTTCGCGCAATTCGCACAAGTATTCGGCAATGCAGAATTTCTTGCGGCTGAGATTTTCCGCGACGCTCCCTTAATTACAGCAGCTATATTATAAAGGGCCGGCTTCATCATTACCAAACTTTAATTATGCGAGTATATCGCAGATTTGTTTCTCGCACAGTCTGATAATGTTTAACGTAAACCGCGTCCGCTGTTCTTTCTAATTTATTTAATTACAAAAATTAATCATGGAATTTCATAAATGAGTAACGTGAAACCAATTACAAATCGATTATTTAAAAAGTAAACCCTGAATTAATGAGCGAATCTTAAAATTATTATTATTATTAACTTTAAATATCTTTACTCCGCGAATTGATAACTGCGGTTTTCGCGTCCGATTCTACGCTAAGAAAACAGGCGGGATCGTTGATAAAAAATATGAATAAAAAAATTAAAATATTCTCATTCAGGCTTAATACTTACTTCTCCACTTACACCTGGGGTCTGGAAAATTAAAAAAATAAATAAATAAATAAATGAATGAATCAACTCATTTTCACAAAAAATCACGTCTATGCCCTTCTGGGCCTGCTGGACCCATCATGCATCTTTTACGCGTACTTGTTGGACAAGCGTCGAATGAACGACAGATGGCGACACAAGCCCCAATTCAATCATTAAGGTAGTCAAATCGATGCGCGAACTGAGTCCTGGGTCCACTAGACCCAGAGGGGCGCGGAAGTATTGATTAAATTCTCTTTATTCCATTGTTAATGAATGCATTTTGGCTTTATAGTTCATCAGCGCGCGTAAGCTCTCACGTGAACTTCTCAAGCCGTGATCCTCTTGTAATTACGATGCGCTGCATAGAACTTTCCCGAAATTCACGTAGATTGATAGTTTTTTCTGAGTTTTTTTTTTAAACATTTTTAAGCATTATTTTGTCGGGTGTTTTTCAATATTTAACAATGGTTTAAAAAATAAAAATAACTGAAAATAGAGGCAATCCAAATTCCATTTTAATTGACCATTTTAAAAGTATAACATAAGCCAAGTAGAGTCACGCAATGATAATAATTCTGATAATAATAAAAATCGAATGCGGGGAGCGGCATTGCTGAATTATCGATTTTCCAAGTTGGATCGCGCATACAGGATTCATGCGATGGCAACCCCGTCATTTATATAAACGCTTCCTTCGATAGCTTGTACTTGTATCGAGCACATCGCCCTTTAAAAGCAAAGACTAAGACGAAGGCTAAAACGCTCCCCGCAAACGACCTTCGTATATCGGGAACCCTAAAGTTATCACTCGAGAAAAAAACAAAACGAGCCTCTTACCTGGCAAACTTCGCCTTGTACAGCGTAGAACGTGAGTGGTTCTTGAGTAGGGTGCTTGGGTATTAACGCGCCGGGCTCGATCTCGCCGCCGTAAAACAACTCCGAGGTAAACCTGACGATGTCTGCGTGCGCTCGATAATTCCGGCACAACTGTATCCTGCAGGGATGCTTGGGTGCGTAGCGCAGGTGAATCCTTTCGAGGAGGCTCATGCCGAAGCCTCTTTCCCGGGCAAGATCGCTGTATACTTCCGGCGCCAACTGCATCTGGTCACCGGCGAGTATCACTCGCGTCGTACTATTCGCCAGAGCCAAGGCAGTCAGAACTTCACACTCTAGAGCCTGGGCCGCTTCGTCGATGACGACGTGCGTAGGATTGAAGTCCAGGGGCATCAGACAAGAAGACGTAGCCAGGGTCGAGATTACGAGGCCGGCGTATTCGAGGTCCTCTTTCGTTGGACTCCGGAAATTACCTTCGAGATCCATCAGGGAGTACTTGCGAACGATCGGATGAACCTTCAATCAAGAATAAACGGTTCGCGGCTTTTAGTTATTGCTCTCCCCCGTAAAGCGCATCGGGATTTACGTGAAACGGCTAAAGCCGTGTGTATGCGTGAGATATCAAGTGTGAAATGAACTCGGGAGTGGGTAAAACCCAATATTGAAACGAACTTTATGTCACTCTCGAGCTTATTCGAGTTGTTTATCTGACAACAACCCAAAAAAAAAAGAAATAGAAATTTCTTTGACAAAGTCCATTAACACGGCTGGCTGATGAAATATTCAAATCCACCACATGCTATATATATAATACATTCAAAACACGTAAATAGTTGGAAATGGATTAAACGACAATCTTACCGTGTTCCTCGCTCGTCCTTTGTAATAAATCCTTATTGGCTTCAGTCTAGTATTCTTCGTATCCTCTAGCCAGGCATCGAAAAACTCTTTCACGTAAAGATCCGCCGCGCTGTTACTTTGTGTGCAGAGTACAACTTTACTTTGCAAGTTGTTCAGCAACAAGATCTTCAATGCTTGCGCTATCGTGGACGTTTTGCCCGTACCGAAAGGTCCGAGGATCAAGATCGGTGGTAGAATCTCTCTCCTTGGCGCCATCATCACAGCAACGGCTTCTTTCTGCTTGTCGTTTAACCTGCTCGACTCGCCATCGGTCTCCCACTCGTTGGACCACTCGAATTTCGTCGCCCGTTCGTAATGGGTATCGGGAAATATCAATTTGGTGTTGGTAAGCGAGTCGAGTGCTCGATGCCATTCGCAGAACGGCAGACGGTCCATCACGAACTGCACGTGCATTTTGACTTCGGTATTCTTTTCCAATTTCATTTCCTCCACGCAAGTTTCCGACAGACGGACGTAAATCGAATGATTACATTTGTCTTCGATGTGGGCTTCGAAAAATTTCTCGCCGTATTTAGGAGTGGGGTCGGAATCTTGGTTGAACTTTACCAAGCGGACCAGGAGTTTGGAGCAGCTTCGCAACAAAAGTCGCCCGCTTTTCGTATCTTCGGACACCTCGCGACCCAGTGGCATCTGTATTCGGGAAATGAAAAAAAAAACACAAACCTTACGATACGTACTTTTTATTTCACTCTACCTTATTGGTGAATTCACAATTATAGTAGGCGCGGCACGGGCCACGTTAACATAACAAAAAACATTATTTTACCTGTGCAAAAAGTTCGCCAGTTGCTGCAAACTTTGCAAACGAAGAACCATCTGTGTCGGATGTGAGCGAATAAAAAGTTGTTAGATTCATTTGCACCATCTCGTTGTATTTGGCTATCTGTTCCCTTCGTGCCAGTTCTTCGACGCAAATTAATTCGTGTAACCTCCCTCTGTAATTTTTTAAAGTCAGACCATCCTCTTTTAATGTCGAGTGGGTGAAACGGAAGCTATCAAGTACTGGTTCCGGGTAAGCTTGGGTCAGATAAGTATCACGTAAATCGGAAGGTGCGACCTGCGGGGACTCGAACGGGACAATCGGTGCATGCTCGCTTATTTTACGCTGAGTCAAATATAGAAGATATTCTTTAGCGGCTTCCAGTCTCTGGATATCTTCCTTCAATATACAGTCCACGCATAATTGCCTGCGCACTGCTGGTCCTTGGGAAAAGCCGAAAAGAATGTGCTGCCGGTACGTGCCGGGTGAATTAGCTTTAAAATCTATTTCTACGTGGTACGTCTTCATTCCCATTTCGA
Source organism: Trichopria nigra (assembly GCA_030522945.1). NCBI lineage: Eukaryota > Metazoa > Arthropoda > Insecta > Hymenoptera > Diapriidae > Trichopria > Trichopria nigra. The sequence continues at coordinate 38,342 of JAPYZR010000387.1, read as the reverse complement.
TCCCATTTAGGGGACTATCTACCCATTCTTGTGTGCGTAAGTTTGGATAATTGACAGTCTCACTCGCTACCGATGATATTATAAAATTTTCTCGATTACAATCTAATGAGAGCGCTACATTGGTCATCACTTTAGTTCCTGTAAAAGAAAAGAATTTACTGTCTACTTTTAATAAATCTTATAACTGTTACTGAATTTGGCATTGTTGTCGACGGCTGAATAAAATGTTTTAATTAATAAGTTAAGGTCGAGGCACAAGACATTTTTTAAATGTTAACTCTATGTTGTATAACTATAACTAATCGCAATTGTTATTTATGATATGATGGGAAAGTATTTGATTCCAATTATTGATTTTGGAGTTACGGGGTTAATATATAAGAAATTACTTGTACGTAATTCCATCTAATAATATTTTAAGCAAAGTATTCGTTTAATCCCAATTTTAAAGTTATTTTCATTTTCTTGGAGGCTTTCATTTTTTTGATACGATAATAGACATTGTTTATCTCGATCATTGATTTCCATCATGAAATATTATGGTAGGTTCTCCTAATTACATTTACCGATGGTTTTGCCACACACAATATTTCAAATATCAAATATATGTATATATATATAATCCAGATGGCCAAATGTGGTGACAGCTGCACAATGTGGCACAGAATCATACAAAATTTATGTAAACATGTTGCAAATGTAAAGTTGTAAATGAGTCATCTTACGTTACTGAAATTATTCGGTTTAAAAAAATAAAATAGGTTTCAAAAATAATCAAATTTGTAAAGTTATTTGACTGTAGGAATCACATACAATAACATAAAAAATGGTTATAACCAATAAATGAAATTTAATAAAAAATCAAACGCACCTTCCATGAGATAATGAAAATAATATTTGAAATTAAAAGTCAATCCGTTATTTCAGAATCATACGTAATAGCGACACTAAATTTTAAAATAATGTCGTTTGAGAATTGTAGTGCATGGATACAATAAAGACTGATCAATATAAAGGTTTCGAATAATATTCGTAGGTCGATTCGAGAGCAGTCAAACATTTCGGATCGTGTCGATCTACAAAAATGGAGAAAACACTTCACAGTAATCCCTACTTGTGCAATCTTTAATCTATTTATTGTGAAATTAATTAAGATAACTTTATACGTATAATTTCATTTAATATTATGTTTATTTATTTTGAAAACTGAAGTATTTGTCGTAGAATGAATATTCATAATGTCACTACGATACGATCATAGATATTTACAAAAATTTACATTCGCTCTACCAACTTGCTATTGATTTTCAAATCATTATAAACTTTAACAGTAATATGAGAAAAGATGGATTTTATAAAATAAAAAAGTTACTGAAACATTTTCTCAAATCAAAGTAATAATTGACAAAAGAGCGCAGTAGTGGCTAACACAGCCTGTGAATGTAGGTCTTTGTTTTTTTTCGCGAAAGTTGTCATCGAACCTAAAGTACTGTGGAATATCCGTACCTTCAACGGCTATTTCAAACAACCAGGAACGGCGTATTTCATTCTGCTTCTCCACCGGTACCTGGGCGTTGAGGTCGCGCGATTCGTGGACGACGACATCGCGGAGATTCGTGTCAACGAGGACTTCGTTAGGGTTGATCGCATGTATCCATTGCGTATGCACAATTTCCGCGAAAAACGGTTTCCTAACCTCACCCTCACCGTTGCTGCACGAATGTTCGGCCATGGCGGCGCCAAGTTCACTGCGAAAATCACGACCGCGAGCGTCTCAGCGAGTATATCGAATATTAGGTACCACTGGATATCGTCCGCGATAAAAGTAAACGTACGACAAAATTTACATGAGGTCGAGACTTATGTATCGACTTTAAAAGAACGCGTAAAGACGATACGCCTTCTGTTCTGTCTGCCTTGCTCTGCCTTCTACAGAGACCAGAGTCAGAGTCGGAATGTATTATGGAACGTATATTCCTCACTCTCCCTCCTGCAACATACATCGGTGATCTCGCTCGCTCCAATGCGATTGTTGGAAGCGCTGGAAGCAGAGCCGAGAGCGCATGTGCGGCAACCGCGGAAACGACGACGGTATCGATACTGCTGCTGGCATCTAGTAGTGCATTCGCGAATGAGACGACTCGGGGCATTTCGTCGGAGCTCCGCGAAACGCGCCGGGGACAATTTAAAATTGTTTCAACTTCCCTCGGTATACACGGTATATATCGACAAAACGTAATTTCAATTGCTTTGCAAATCTGATTTTTTTTTAATCGACCAACTACGCAATCTTCTATAAAAAATAATGTAGTGAAATTCAAAAAGATTGTATCTTTCTTGGTTTATCGAGGAAAATGATGAATGAGTATACTATAAAAATACTCGGAATTTTATAGCGATATACCCCCGATTCAATAACGAAAGAATAAGGAAATCTTAAAAAATCCATTAAAAAAAAAAAAAACAATTTTTTGAATATTTAATTTTAATTGTTGCGAAATATTAAATGAAATATATATATTGAATGAAATAATTAGTAGTAATTAAAAAGAAATACTCAAATTATTGGTTTTTAAAATTATAATCAATCGAAAATCGAAATAGCTCCGAATCTCCGTTCCCCAATCTGGAGCAAATGTCTATATATATGCGAAAATCAACTATGAAAAAATAGTGCATTTCGAATTCGATTGATATTGTGATTTTGGTAGAAAGTACGTTTTATTATTTATAATTTTTTATTTTTTTTTTTTTATTTTAACAACTCATATCGATATGCATCTACCTATAATGATTGATAAGAATCTGTTCTCCGATTAAATTCGGCACCTTTCAAGTTCAATACTTTGGTCCAACCGTCGACATGACGGAGAAGTTTTGAAAATATTCGTTTTCAATTTTGAAATGATTGTGTATCTACTATATATATGTATATACTTTCATACTGTATATATATACAGGGTGTCCGAAAAGTATGGAAACTCTCGAAAAGACCTACTTTCAAATGAGCCCCTACTCGATCTACGTTGCAATTTAAGATTCGTGTCCCACGTGCCCCCTTAGGGATGGGGGGTCGCAACCCCCCCGCAAAAAGATAGCTTTTTTGAAAAATCGTTTCACGTGTTTCAGGGTTTTTTTTTTTAATATCGATGGTTTTCGAAATATTCCACCGTTTCCATACTTTTCGGACACCCTGTATATATACACATACATTATATTTCATAGAAGTATATATTGTACATATATTTTCATATATATAAATTGTTGTAAATTTATTTAGATAAACAATAAAAGAATTTTCTGTAAAGAGGATCCGCATACGGGCCGAAGCGTAAACGTGTTTATTATTTGCTATGACCTATAATTAGAGGGTTTAAATGTAATAGGACGGTAAATAACGAACAAATGTAAATTATCAATATATTTAAAGTGTAACCGTTAAGAAAATATTTTTTTTTTTTTTTTTTTATAATTTACCAAATTTGTTATTACTATACATGATATACCTATATATATTATTGTTTATATTACATATTTTATATAGAATTATATTTTGAAATTTCACGAAAATTTTGAAAGTGTCTAAACTTTTGAAGATGACGAACTTCCACGTTCCAGTGATGGACTCTAATTTTCGAATGCTCATTACGTATATATCATGCACACGGAGAAAAAATTGATAGTTTTCTATATAGGTTATAGGGATTTTTTATTACCATTTAATATAATTATATTAATGGCTACTGTCTCAGATGTTTAATCTACAACCTATGATGTTAACGGTAGCGATGTTTTTATATTTGTAAAAAGATTATCATACACCATTATAGGATCTACTATTTCCTTTGCTCTTTTTAATTTAAACTGTAAATGCGTGGAAACGGAATGCGTGAAAATAAATAAAACGTACATTTAAAAGTGCAATAAGCTTTTCATTTATCCTTAAAAATCGTTAAAATGAAAAAGTATTGAAAGAAGTATGAAAAAGTATGAAAAGATTTGAAAAACGGAATTGAGAAAAATGGAGATGAAATTGATTAAGTATTTCGCCAGGAAAAAATCTGTAATGAGTTGAGGAACAAGTGGAGGTCTTTAACTACTTGTACATATTGCCCAGTCGACATTTTTTTGTCACGGTGATATAACTCAGAAAATATTACGCGTCCAATAAAAAGTCGTAGTACATCACTGATTTATAATAATAATGGAACAATTTTTGTGTGACATATTAAAAAAAAAAAAGGAGAATTCATAGAAAAGACCTGAAAAATTTCCTAGACTTTAATTTTCTTCAAAATTTGTAATGGATCAATACTTAAAGATACATATATATATATATATATATATAAGTCAAAACTAAATTGGAGATATGCTCAATAAATATGTAAAATCCGTATAGACAAGGTGTTCAATACTGGTAAACATTTTTGCAAGATGTGATTCTTCGAAAGATATTATAAGAAACAAGTCCATTACATCAATTTGATCTGATCGGCGGTTTAATTATTTTTATAGTTGTCCCTTGCGTACTGTGAAAATACTTTTGAATACTGTACAAATACCCTTTGCATGAATCCAACGGTTAAATCAATAGCATACTAAAATATTCGAGGATGCACCCTCATCGTAACGCATTTAAACAGCTCGCAAAGACCAACTAGAAATAATTAATTCTCTATAATTTAATTAGCAATCGGATCGAATTTCTTTACTGTATATAGTTTTTTTGAAATTACGGGTAGAATCATAATTGCACTTGTAACATTGTGGATACCTTGTACAATAAAAGCATCGGTGGCCTGATTTCCCATTTTCGAATAACGAACATTCTTAAATGTATATAAACAAACAATTTCAAACTGGCTATAAGAAGCACTGCTGTTTACAATTCAAACATTGCTTCCCATACACAGCCCACACGACACGTAATATTACAGTAATATTATAGCAATATTGCAATGTTTCATTAATATTGCAGAATTATTGTAACATCACTGTAACATTATGCATGGTATATATTACTCCGAAACATGTGACACCGTAATATTACGGTCTCGTTTACGGCTATATTACGGCATTACGTCGGTGACATTACATTGTAATACTACAGTTGCAATATTTACAATTAAATTTTTTTGTAATATTACGCTGACATTATGAATATATTACAGTAATATCACAGACATAGATGAAAAATAAAAAATATTTTCCAAAACAGTCTTTGTTAGATGAAATGTTATATGCTTTCAAAGGATAATGTTTTATACAAACGTAACAAAACATTTATTAATAAAAAGCTTTTGTTTTTATTTTTCTTATTTATTTTTATTTGTTATTTTTCAATTTATACACAAAAACCTTACCCGCATTAGACCGACCCTGGTGCATGCTTCTACTTTCAATTAATATATCAATTCGATGCATTGATAATCACACATATACATGTAATATCGCCGAGTGGTTAAAGTGCGTGCGGAGCGACCCGGATCGAATCACGTCCGGGTCGGTGTGGTTTTATTCAGATTTATTTGCGAGCGAAAAAATTTTTAAAATTAGGTAAAAATAAGAATCATTAGGTTATAATCTAAAGCAACGAAATTAAATTTAAAAAAAAGTTGTTTACGTTTGAACGTTTGAAAAAATAGTTTGAACAAAAAATCGAAACAAAATAACTACTGAAGGCTGGCTCCGTGTAACATTAGAAACTTACAATAAGGTTCATCTTCATGCGGGATTCATCGTTACAGGAATTTTATATTACAGTGACATTAACGCATATTATATTACGGAGATAATGTTAGAGATAATATTACACTAATATTATCGTAATGAATTTTTATGGGCATTTCATATTTCAGTGACATTGCTGTAATATAACTGTAATATACTACTGTAATATTACAGTGATATTATCATGTTACTGTAATATTACTGGAATATTACTTGCCGTGTGGGAGGGAATCGTACTTACGACATACGGTTTAGTATATGTTTATGCCGTTTGAACATATATTTCTTATGAATGATTATTTTTAATAATACAATAATCCAAAGTACAGATAAAATAATTCCAAGTCCTGATACGGTCTTTATGAGTTTTGTGTCATAAACAGTCTATATATTTTCATTAATTTACGAATTTATGAAAATATATATATATATCAGAACTCGTAAGGAATTCTTGCGTAACTCGCAGTATGGGTGTATGTTACATCTGCACAAGGTTCGTCTTCCTTATACAACGGGTTTTGATACCAACAGAGATTATACGACAATGATACATTGCGAGGGATGGCTACCTTCACGTTAAATAATGTTCTTCGGGTTGCGTAATGTGGAACTGAATCTGCGGATGATGTAGATATCTATGGACAACCGTAGACTGCACAAATAATGAAATCCTGAATGCGAATGTGATGTCCATTTCTGAAATTTAAAGTTAAGGAAAAAATGTAAAATTTAATAACGAATGTGAAAGGTATGCGTGTAAATTATTGTTGTTTGTTTGGAAATTGAAAAGAAGGCAAAGTGAGATAATGTATATCGTCCATCGATTTCTAAATATATCTTAGTATAGTGTATCTAAATCTATTCGATGCTTTAATAAATAATTATTCTATAAATGTTCATATAGTTTCCAAAAATTTTGAAGGGACTAATTTATTCCACATTTTAAGAAATCGTAATAGAAAGTAAAGATTATGTTAATATTAATTGAATAGGTTTCAAAAAAACGTTTATCGTCAAACTTTATGAATAGTATTTTCTGCTGATGCGGCATAAAAATATGCATTGAATAGTTAATTAAATAACAATGAATAATCAAGGTAATATAATGTGATTCGTGATTTTCTTTTCACGCGCAAGTTTAAAATTCACCTTTTTTAACGCAAAGCCGTTAGTAGTGAGTGACAATATTACGCGCCTTATTTATCAGATAGATTGAATCTATATATAGTTATTAATAAGTGCAATTGATCTGTACACAAAATACTGATATCGATAATGGGTTTGTAATGATCTTGTTATTAACAGCCTGCGAGTATATACCCGCAAATCAACGTATATTTGATAATTGTATATTATCAAATTTGTACTGACTTTCATTTTGTCGAAATATATTGAAACGTCCCGGGTGTACATATGCGCTGTCGGGAATTGAATTGCCTGTGCAATTCGCATTTATTGATGTGAGAAGACGGAATAATTGAACTGTACCGTAGAGCAAAATTCAAAAGCCATTTCGACGAAATTGCTGACAAAGTTTACCAGTCCTTGACCAAGCAAATTTTCACAGTAGTGGTGGAATTCGAATTAAACAATGGGAGTGTAATTGATCGTGATGTACATTTTAAAATTAAATCGTCCAAAGTTGATGAATGTATTATTAATACATTTAAACAAATCTCCACAAGTTTTAAAGTAGAAATTGGAACGGAAATCATCCGGTTAGATATCACAACAAAAGGTGGCCCCATTCTATACATATGCAAAAAATAGCTTTGTTTTCCATTATAACAAAAAAATCCTGGAATACTTTTAGTCAATTTTAATTAAAAATGGATAGTATTTTTTAAGTAATTATTCATTGTAATTGTCTATTTTATCGTTATTTATGTTATTATTATTATTTATTATTATTATATTATACATATAAAATATAAATTGTAGGTAATTATAATGAAGGTAATCATTCATTGCATATGAAAACTTCTAATGATGTTTCTTTCTTAATTAAATTGATTATGAAATATACTTGAATTTTTGTTCATTAGGAAAAACGAAAATATGTTTGCAAGTGGGATCCCACGCAAGTATCTGATGTTGGAATTGTAGGTTGGGTAACACTATGAGAAAAATGATTCATAATAATTCAAACTTTATACTCGATTAAGAATAAATAATAATATTGTTTAAACTGATTTGTCTTATGCGCAAGGAAGTGTTGACAGTATATACCGAAAACAGTTTGAAACTTACATTGACTGTATAGTAAATGTCAGTAAAAATAAATTGGAAGACATTATTACAAAATTAATGTCGAAAATATGTATTATAGGTATATATATGGGATTTGTAAATAATGTTTGAAAATATTCTAATTCGCTTTCTTTCTTTTTACATTGAAAAATATAACATTGTACGGGATAAAAATAATTCACGTTACGTCCTACTGCAATTTTCGTGTCATTTTTCATTCACGTAAAGTTGGTAATTAAATTTACATACACATGTCATTTATAATCATACGCGATCACACGCGACACTTCAGAATTTGTCATTTTGACTGGGGGAAAAAAAGGGAAGAAGGTGGGTTGTTTCGTCCATTTATCAACGCCGGCAGGTTTTGTCCACAGTTTCCTTTTTTGCCGTGGAAAGTTTCGAATGCGTTAAAAAGTTTTTCGTTCTTTTTTGGTTATTGTGATGCACGACTTATACGATAGTGTGTGATGTGAACCAATACTAATTAAAGTTTTCAAAGAAATTTTATGGGTTTCGTAAGCTGCGGACGAGAGTTATTGACTTGGCAACTTCAAACGTGCAGCGGGTGTAATCAGAGACTGTGACGAAACTCGGACTCGACGAACGTTAAATTCGATTGTTCACCACTTTCGAGTTGATGAAACTTAAGAAATTCGGATGAAATTGAGATACGTGGTAAGAATCGGCGTAAAAGTGAATGATAAGCTTTTTTCAAAAAAACATGTGTTTACGTATATTGACGGAGCAATTTGTAATGAGTTTAATTGTGCAACACTTATTAAGAAACTTTTATGTTATCGTCAATTTTAATATGTTTTTTTGAACTTTCATTGTAATAATTCTCAAAAATGCATTATTAATAAAAGTGTCAGAATAAAAATGGATGTATATAAGATTTATTTTTATTTATATTTCATTAAAATTTCGACAACGATTCATACATTGTCTATGATAATTAAATGATAAATTTTTTAAATCTGGAAATCACGTATTCTAACATTATTTCAACACGTGTTCCAAGTTTCGAAGTCATGTGCAGTATTTCGCAAAGCGCAAAGAAAAAGAACGTGGGCTTTAACAGAATCGGTCGAATCTGAAACTTTTTCCTCGGATTTCGTGTAATTCGATCACGACAAATATATAAGAGAAACATAAGTTATTATGCATTAACTTTCGAACACGAAAGATAATGCGTAATTACCAAGAAATCCTGGACTGTGCCATTTTACTCCGCCGCGTTTTGCATAGATAAAATGGATTTAAACAAAAAGCAGCTATATACGAGTAACGCAGATGATGAAAAAAGTTAGGAGAAAGAGTGAGCTTCGGGAACGGCGGAGAATGAAATACGTAACTTAATTTTTCAGAGTAAGGATGTTAGGAAACTTGCGCGATATTGAAAAAAGCCCGCGGCAACAGCAATTCAACCACTTGAGATCCTCACTTCTGCTGTTGTGTAAATGGAAGCGCAGATAGGTACCGTTCGATATCCCGTGTCTTGAGGGTAGTTTTAAGAGATGTAACGATCCTTTTACGAATTTTTATATTTACTGCGTTATTGTTGCATAACATTCGGCTCATTCATTTCGGGACTCGTTTCTTTTTATGTACACGAAATTTAAACGCATGGATTACCGGGTAAACGTAATTTATTTATATTTCTACGATACTCAGATTTATTTTTACTATACGTATTAGATGTAATGTTGCGTGTGAGATGTTCTCTTTAAAAATCAGGCGTTGGGAAAAGTAACTGATAATACTTACGACATCAATTTTATTATTGATGGTATATTATTAAGAGAAGTGAGAATGTGATTTTGTATATATGTATATATATATATATGTAATTTTTAAACGGTCACTCAAAATGGCGTTATACAGTGCAGCGTTAAAAATAAATTATGATTTATAAAAAAAATGTTTATAAAAAAAATCCATCCACGAACAAAACCAAAAATTTGCTCATAAAAACGTTTGTAGCAAGCTTACACGTTATACCATATTATACTTTATATATGTCTCAGATATATTATATACTTTTGAGTAATACATCAGAGACAATACCAACAAATATTAATAATACTTCAGATGTCGATGAAAGCCATATATGAATTACAGGTATAGGATAATACAACTTGCCCAACAACGTAATGTTCAATAAATTGGTTTATTAGAAAAAAGTAACAAGGACTTTTCTCCCTTTTTCTTCCCCTCCCTCTTTCACTTGAATATTCGAGATCAAACACCCTCGGGTTGCCGAGCTATTATAGCTCGGATGTACCTTCATCTCTCGATGAGTGAATTCTCGCTCGAACGTGACAATATTTACAAATGTACGGTAACTGGTCAAAGCAAGGAAAACGTGTACAGCATTGCTAGATCCATCTTTGGTACCCTATAGGTAAGTCAAATCAAAATTTTAAGTTTGAAAACATTGTTTTTACTAGAAACGTAAAGGTAGGATCGAGAAGTCCTTTAAGGAATGAAAACTAATTTTTGTCAGTTTTCCTTAATTCTATGATATTGGAATACGATCCTGTGACTGTAATAGTACATATAGATCTCTATAAATACGTCGCGCATCCGCTGAAATAACAAAAGAAATCTACCATATCGATAACCAATTGAAAGAAAGGGTCGAGATGAAGAGTCGTTTAAAAGAATGGAATAGCGATGCGTGTTCCGTCGTACAGATCGGGATGAAATTCGATTAGAGTCGACCGAGGCACGTAGCACCATCTAATAGGAACATATACGGGACAAGGGAAGAGGACCTCACGAGAGTTTGGCTCGATAACGGCTCTACTTGTCCTATCCAATAACGAATCCTTGTTAGCGCGATTTTGTCGGTTTTCTTCTACTTGTTCGCCCAAGTATCAGGCGCCCACGGTATATACCGACCGCCGGATTTTAATCGACGCGATGGTTCTTACAAAAGTCGACTATATAGGATACCTTAGAAGAGAAAGTAATCGAAAGATTGAGGGAATGGGAATTCCGCCGGGAATGCCGAGGTTGCGAACTAAAGGAGAAGAAAAAGGAAAATTAACAAAATGTCAAAGGAACGAATAGGGTACAACTTGCCGGTAAAAACATTTCGTATTGTTAAATTCGAAATTTTGTTTCCTATGCCACATCAACTTTTTAATCGGGTCTATTTTGATATTTTCAACAATCCATTTCTGAGCTATATACGTTACTGATGAAGTTTTGTGTAATTTCATCATTTTTAGGTGACAATTATTACGAATTTAATTTTTTTTTAATTATGTTTTTATTTTGGAAAATTAACAATTTTTAGTTTTAATTTCCTTTGTCTCAGGTAAATTTAATTTTTCAGTCTATGAAAGATATGAAGCGCTTGATTGAACTTGCATTAGTTGAGTTTCAGTCGAGAATCATTTCTTATGGGTATTCGAAGGTATTAGAATTTACAGCCAATTACATTTCTACGATTTCCCTTATCAATATCATGAATATTTCAGAACGTAAGTTAGGTATAGTACTATTACTTTCCAAATCGTGATGTGTTGTGAAAATTGAGCCACTCTTTTTAAAAAGTAAATTTTTACTTAAAGTTATTAACTTTTAATTAAATTTCACTTTAGAAGTAGATACAAATCTATTAATTACTCTAAAATGTTTATACTTTCAAATGATTCGCTAAATTTTTATTTACAAAAAATCTAGATGGTGTATGCAATATATACTTTGTTTATCGCGCATTTGGACTTCCAGTAGATCGACGATAAAAAATTCGTTTTTCTCAATCAATTCTCAATTAAGCCTATATACAAATGTATAACAAATTAAACATTGTAATGAAATCCGCATGCATTTCAAATAATTGTTACATTCCGGAATCATTATAGTACACTAAATTCTTTGAAGTGAGATGTTACTCATGTCTTGGTAAAAATCGAGCAACTTCGTTTGGAGTGAGAGACCACTCACGATTTCACTACAAAGGAATGGAAATAATTCACTCTCATGGAGTGAACTTTCGATGTAATTCGAGTGAAAATTAGAGTTGAAAAGTTCACATTATGAGTGAAGTAAATTCCCTCTCGAATTATAGAATCAAAGTTCCCTCTATAATGGGAGAGTTATACTCGTTCAGATGGGGTTTGTTAATGCAAGGGGAGTTGATCGGTTTTCAAAGAGATGCCCCGATGAAGAAGATGAAGCATGTATGATTATATCTGCATTTTGGTCTGATATAAGTATATATGTATATATATGGTCATATAGCATTATATCTCAATTATATATATGACTATAGTCCATTTTAGAACTAAGTGTTGTAGGATATTTAAATCCTCTAGTTTTAGATTTTCTTTTTTTTTGTACTGTTACCAAGCAATAGATTTTGATGATCGTAACAATGTTTTCTTTTCATTCGTCCGTTCAAGGGCCCTGAATTTGTAGTGGTCTGAAGTGGAATAAGAAGAATACCAAAGAACGAAAAAAATTTTACGCCGTGAGTTTGTAATTTTGAAACATTTTTTATTAAATATTCTTTTAGAAATGCATTTCTTGTCTCGAGGACTGTCGGGTAATAATAATTTGTCGTGCAGAAATAGAAAAATTAAAGATTAAATGTTCGACAATTTTGTCATATTCTCAATCTATTTTTCTCTTTTGTTTTTGTTCAAACTTAAACAAACCTAACCTATAAATATGGTCCAAAGTTTTGGGATTTATTTTACGCATTTTCTCTTAAAAAATCCTAGTAGAAATTTGTCCATTTTTTTTACACTATTCGTATCTTTGATATCTTTAATGCACGCTAAATATTTGAATTGCCTCTAAGAATTAGCTAAAATTAGGTAAAAAACTTAATTTCAACCAGGGGTATATTAAAATATAGACATATAGAAATGTAGAAATTTCAAACACGATGGATTTTTGATGTCCAATATGTATTCTCGTCCCAGTCCATCCATCCCTATTCCATATTCCGAATTCCGGAAAATAAAATGTCAGGTTCGATATAATTATTTCCGTTCCCTCCGAGGCGAGGGGAACTGGAAAAATGGCAAGCATGAGCGAAATGAAAGGAGGGCGCGTCGAGGGTCTGTATATATATACGTATAGGGGGCGGGAAATGTCCTTTTTTTGCATTCGTTACTCGTTCGACTGAGCATACATGTGCATTTGGGCGTGATTAACGCGACGCGGGGTTTACGGGGGAAATAAATTGAGAGTACCTGAAATGATCGTCGCGGGCTCGCGCCACCATCACTCGTTTCTCGCACTCCATCGGGGCACCCCGACTCCTATATACATTCCCTCGTCGGCGTCGCCGATTTTTTCTGGATATATTTTTATTCCCAGCTTCATTGCGCGGTCCAGGTCTTGCGCCGTATATACCCGAACGCGCTTACGTTGCATTGTTTCGTTTTTTTAATTTGCCGATACGCGCGGCGTGCATTCGAATTTCCTTCAATTGTACTTCGTCTAGCGCGGAGACGGGTGTGTTTGTTAATTAAAGCGCCGCCCGGCGAACTAGGATTGAACTTTATGAATATTAAAGGCTACTTTGTACGTGTTCTCCAAAGGGCTGCTGAGAAAAAAATTACACATATATACATCAAGTTATGAATTTGCGGGCGGATAAGTAGACAGGAAACGAATATTTCGGATCTGTTTCTTGGCATAATAAATGAGTATTCGAGTGAGTCGAGTTTTCTTTTTTCTTTTTGGACGTTTTCGAACAAAATACATTAACGAACGTAAGGACCTTTAGAAATGGGGCAAGAACGATGAAAATAAAGAAGTAATTATATGTATAATTAAAACCTGGTTCAAATGCGAAAATTAACATATATATATATATATATATATATATATATAAAGGGGTTTTAATTAAACAATTCTTAAAACATTTTTCAAATGATTTTTTCAGTAAGGATTACCTAAATTAAAAGTAAAGATTTAAAGGGGAATCCCCTTTAAATAGTCGAAAAATACATGTTATTCATGAATTATTTTCTCAAGTATAATATTTTGAAACGGATTGAAAATTTTATGACAATTCAATGCATATATCGAGAGTACAAGATCATTTGTTTCACATTAAAAATAGATGTTTAATTTAAAAATGAAGTTTCTCGGCTGATGTGTACATTCTATAACGTTCTTAATATTACCAAAAAAAAAAGGTTTTTGAAATTGCACGTTTTTACATGGTGTTAAATTTAAAGTGCATTTTTCGCTAAAAACTCGACTTTAAACACAAAAAAAAGTTTATTTTCGAAAAACAATTAACGTCATATAATAGAATTCGTCGTGTATAGAAAATCGAAAACTTTTCGAGAAAAACGAGTTTAAAGTTTTGGAAATATAAAAATACTTCATATTCACAACTTACGCGATTCCAGATACAAAAAGTAACTCTTCCACCTTAATATTGTCAATTTTGATCTTTTTAAACAGATTACTCATTTATCTTACTCACTAAATTCTCTCACTCTTCTAGTGAAAACCGGTTAGTGAAAATCGAGCAACTCGAATTGGAGGGAGAACCCACTCTAAACGAGTGGAATTTCACTCTCATGAAGCGAACTTTCATTCTAATTCGATTAAAAATTCATGAAAAATGTTTAATGAATGTTCACATTATTATCACTGAAATGAATTTTCACTCGACTTGGAATGAAAGTTAATTCCGTGAGAATGAAATTCCACTCTCGTTTAGAGTGGGGTTCTCAATCCAAAAGAAATGGTTGTGTTTTCACTGACAGAACAGTGAGATATTACTCCAAGGAATGTAAAGAGCGCCGATTGTTCTTTTTAAAAAGTAATCGAATCTTTTCCAGTCGAAAAGGTAATTAAATATATAGTATCTGGGAGCAGTAACACGTTTTATACTAGCGCAGAAAAAGTGTTAAAACAATTTATTCAAATTCAAAGTAATAATTCAAATTAAGTAATTAACAACTGGTTGAATCCTCTCGGTTCTTACTGAGATATATTGTGTGTATAATACAGTATATTTATATATATAAATGAGGAAATTTTGGTTTATGTTGTGTATTATTTAAATTACATGCTATATATGGTGTAAAGAGGTCGAATGTGATAAAACAGCAAACTAATATAAAAGATTATTCCTCTATTGTACATATATATATGATGTGTATTAACCCTAGTAGAAAATGACACCAGTTTTTGCCCAATTTTTCTGTCCTCTATGTTAAAAATAACGGAGTCCAGAAACTATAGTCTTATTTTCTACTAGGGAAATGTCCGAGCTTTTAAACTATAGAATCAAAATGTCTTGTATTAAATTGCAATTTTCAAAGCGCCATGTCACAATATATTTAGAATAGTTTTGTAAAAAAAAAAGCATTTGGTAAACTTATGTAACAAATCCGATTTTCAATGATTTACTTGGAATGATTTTCTATTGTAGAAACATTTTCCTAGGGTATATATGCCTCAGACTAATAAAGAATTTACATTACAATTTTTGTTACGTACATTACACAATCTAATTTTTCTTGGATATTTCAAAAGATATTTTCATTAAAATTTTATTGAAATATAATCATATTTTCACACTCGAATATTAAAAAGTTGGTACCATAAACATGTTTGCGTGTACTTCAATAAGTTCTAAAAATGTAAAAGTAATATCGTGTGATAAACAAGATCGTAAACGTGAATTTGTTTCATTGATAATGTATGTAAATTCCTAAACAAATTTTGTTTTAAAGTTGTAATAAAAGTTTGTAATCTATACTCATTCAAGATAAAACTAATTTCTTTTATAAATTTAATGAGTTCTTTATCTCCGCTTTAAACTCTTCCGGTATAGAAGTCATAAATTTCACTTTTTATTCCTGAAGTATAGGATTTTATGTTTAAGTCCTATTTAATTTATTGCTATAGGCATAAAGGATTTTGAAAACAGACGGAGTTAATGCCGTGAATGTTTACTTACACCACGACTGAAGTTATGTTTTCTGTTTATATAAATAACGTTGGGATATTTTAAATTTTAAATCATACTGTTTATAAGCTGTTCCAATATAAGAAAAGTATAACTAAATACGAAAAGTGTGTAGTATTTTTTATCGTTTTTTTTTTTCATTTCAACTGAATACAATTAGAAGTAACACAAAAAATATTACTTCTATTCATATTCAGTTGAAATGAAAAAAAAATACACATATATATATATATATATATATAAACGATGATGTAGATTCGTATAACGAGTAACCAATCGTTTCATTAATTAATCGTAGCATATACGGTAATCGATCGATGCTCCCGTGTACACATTAAACCAATTAAAAGAGGTTAGAATTTACCTCCGAGTCGCGTACTCGAATTTCCTTTAATTGCATTTACTTCCCGGGCAAAGGTGACTTTACGACGTTTATTCATTAATTCAAACGATCCTACAGTATAGTATGTTTTAGTTTTACGGATAATTAACAAGGTTGTCGCAATTTCATTGCTTCGTCTTGTATTTGCGCGCGTCTACTTTTATTTAACGTTTGAGATTTTCTTAATTACGTATTCCAAACATTAAGCTGATTCACGGCAGGTTTACCTACCCTATAATGGCATATTCAACGTTAAAAACTCCATTTGTAATAATAAGTAATATGATATATATATTGCCCAGGATATATATATATATTGATTGAAAGTTCTACTGTTAGATTTTAAAATCTTTTGTTAATATGAAATGGGTTTATAAGAATAAGGAAAGAGAGTATAAGACCCACTTTCATTTGAAGATATTCAAAAAGTTTATTACAGTCCATTAGTATGTAAGCAATAGTAAAAAAGTTCATTGTTGTTTTCGGGTAGAAACCCATTTTTGAATTCACATCTCATCCTATACAATGTAGAACCAGGGATTACTGTTTCGACCAGGGTTCATCTCAACGAATTACCTTTAATTCGTCTAAATCATTTTTCATTTCCATTCAGTCCAGTAATTTTGAAGGCTTTTACGAAGAGACAAAAGTACCACTCGTAACTTCTTGTCTACGTTATCCGGCTGCTCATGCATTATGAAATACTTCAAAAGCGGCTCGCGCTTTTCCATATTTATCAACGACGTTCTCTTTATTTCACTTTAGAATCGCTCTCTCGATGTATCTGACCGCCGTTAATCGACTTTTCCACGGCATTTCTCGGTTTATGCGCGTCTCTTTTCCACGGAATCTCTCCTTCCAAATGCAGAAGCCCCATTCAGATACGGCGATTGAGGGCTTTCACCAGGGCGATAACGGCCCTTTTTTTATTTCTGATCTACCCTTTTGGACGTCGACAGCGTCGCGACTCCCATAATGGTATTCGTCATTTAGCCGATTCCGGAAGGATCGAATTTGCTGTATATACATATACATATGCCAAAGCGCGATACGAAATGTTTCCGATTCACGACGAACTAATTCAAAGATATTATAATGACATGATTATAATGACAAATTATTGAGAGTACATATGTCGTCATGTAATAATCGAGGGTATTGTTTAGCAAAATTTGACTTTTCCACCACACAGACGAAGTACTAGTACTTGGATGAAGTGATTAATACAATTAATATATGCACAGTATATATATATGTAGAACTAGGGCGTAAAGGAGGCATTTATTGTGGGTATCCTATTTTTTCTATTTTTGGTGAGTTTTTGCGATGTCTCTCGTAATATACGTCCGACGTTCTCACGGTACACGTGACTTATATTTTACTTCATGCGGTATATTGCGAAGCAGTATTTCTCCAGTTTAAGCACGCGTTCAACTAAAGTGCCCAAATTTAAATTGCGTTTTTATGTAATGAATTAAAAAACGAGCACTAATTTCACGTACATATATATAAAAAAGATTTTTTCGGTAATGTACATGTCTGAAGCAATTCAATATATATAGGGATACGTTTCCCTTATGCGATAACCATAAAAAGATTAACCATGCGAAACTCAACGAATTATTATATATCATGTATATACTTAATATTAATTCCGTTTAAAATGACGACTTCCGATAGCACGATAAAAATTTCGGACATTAATAAGTTGATGAAAACGTAGACATATAGAGCGGAACGGTGATGGCATATATCCGTTCAAACCGAACAATTTTTCTTTATCATCCATTCAGTATTGCACACCTGCATTTTTATGTCAAAATGAAAGCTTGAAAGTATAAATCCATACAACTGACGCCCCGTTCTGTTATTTATTAAATTGAAATCCATTACACTCAGGTGTCTCTCCAATATCCTGTCGCTATAGTGATCCTGTCGCGCGGTATTATTTCGAAAAATCAAAATTACATTGTACTGAAATTTCTTTGTGGCAGGAGGAGATTTTATGAGTGTTGGATTTCACGATATACGAATTAAATGAATTTATTAAAGAATTTTGAAGGCAGGAATTGTTCATATGACTACATATATGTCGTCGAGATTATTTTTTTATTTTATGATTTTTTTTTTGTTTTACTATTCATTTATTGTTTGTTTCTAAATTATTCGTTTATTTCTTATATTTTCTTAAAAATGTTTTCTATGTGTTCATATTTTACTGTTTGCTTAATAAATTACACAGTATCATTTTTTTCAATTATCAAAATTTTGACATTTGTTTGTAATCGTGTTTTCCCAAATGATTAATGCTTGTATTTTTAATTCTTTATGTTTTATTATTCCAATATTATTAATTATTATTTACTTTATTAAGTAGTGTTATCTAAACTTGACTACAATTTTGTTATACGAACAAATATTTCGTCAATTGAACTAAATGTAGCAATATAAATTATGAAATATTCAGTTCCCAGTGGGCAACTATAAACTTTAGTTCAATTACCAAAAAATTGTCTCAGTGAGGGAAAATTATTGTCCAGAAATATGCCAATTATTAATGTGTCAGAATTCATGAACATTAAACATTAGTTATTTTTTCATTATTTATCGTTATCGCACGTAATAATTTATTATTTTGTCTAAAGGTGATGTTTCGACATATTGATGTCGATTACATCTTTATTTTCATTCATACATTTGTTCGATTTTTTTAACATCAATTACCTTCATTTTGATCAATTACCACTAAGTTCTTGCTTTTCGATTATGCGAATTTTTGAAATTATAATTTAAAAAAAAAATGACATTTTCATCGACATTTTCTTTTAATTTATTGTAAATAAATAAATAAATAAATAATAATAATAATAATAATAATAATAATAATAATAATAATAATAATAATAATAATAATAATAATAATAATAATAATAATAATGACATATTGATGAATGTCGTCCTATATATACTCTGATGCCTATAACGATGAAAAAGTATAACCGAAACCCTTCCGAGTTGTTTAGAAAAAAAATATTTCATTTTTTTCCATTGTAATTTACAACAATATATAATGTATATTGTAAATTGCACATTTTCTCCAACATTGCATTCAATTATATGAATTTTCTCACAAATAGCACTACATTTTACATTATGGACGCCAAAGAAAGTACTGCTAACCGAGAGGACGAAAGTAGAGCAATTGAGCGAAATGAGACTATTAAAGGGGATTTTGAACCGGAACTCAATTTTAAAGACAAATTTGCACTAATAGGCACTTTTCTCCAACCCATGTGTTCACCTAGTTAGTAGCTTATTACATTAATGCATTTTAATCACTATTTTACAATCATACTTTAATCGATAGCAATTCAGAATTTTACCAGTAGCTTATAAAGGGATTCAATTACTTTCTTATTGGACAATTCATTAAAATTAAGTTATATTTTATAGATTAAGTATATATTATTTGATTCCTTGTACCACCAGATGAAAGGAGAAAAATTTTCCATTTCCATCTACATTGATTGAGATTAATCCTGTCAAAGAGTAGAAGCTACTATATACCTATATAGCGTTATTCGGTTAAGTTATTATTAACATTTTTGGACATTATTCGACAACTTCTAGCCATATAGCAAAAAGATTTTATGGAGAAATTCCGCCAAGCTAACTGATACCCTCTTCCTTTTTAATAAGTAGACGATTACAGTTCCGCCATCCATTCAATCGGCGGCTCGTGGCCGCATATAGACGACATAGGGGGGATGTTGGTCACGATGCGGGTATTTGACAAAAGGCACGATTTACAGTTCAGATAAGAACGAGCCAATGATGAAACGCGACTATTGTGGCCGCCCAGGACAATGGAGGCTGCGAAGATGAACCGATCGTATGGAATATCGCTTGTTTGGAGACTTTCAATCTCTCGATTCGCAAATAGTACACATATACATCCAGTGCTTACACGCGGGAATATAATGATACTCGCGAACATTTTATATTATTGCAAATCAATTTTTATTGAACTTATTTATATTTAATAAATTAATAAGAACGAAGACAAATTTATATAAGAAACTATAAAAACTCCTTACGGTTATATAAAGTATATATATTTATTTATCTCGGGTATGGTATTATAGAGGATCTATTATCCTAAGGCGAGATTGCGAGTATATTCGGCTTCGTTTTTGAAATACCCGTCGGATCCTCACGCCAAGGTATTAAAGTCCCAGATAGCTCTGGATTCTGTTCGTTTCCGTCGGATTTTCATTATCAATTGCTTGACTTATTTCTAAGCAATGTTGTGTTGTGTTAGGAAATGACAAGTTGCATCTTTTTATTACAATTAATATTTTTATTTACATTCCTCTAGTGCGATCTAGATTTTAATTATTTTTTAAAATAATGCAGTAATTATATACTTTTCATTGAATTTGTAGTGTTGAATTCAAATATACAGATAATTGATTAGCGTGTCATTTATAAGACTATGAGATCACTGGATGTGAAAAGAATAAAATCAAAATTTATTATTATTAAAATTATTATTAGAAAATGACTGGTTATATATTTCTAATGACATTTTAAATTTCTTTGACGATAGATTGAAGTGATGCTCGTTTACTTTCATGCAATTTATAATAATGTATGAAATAATTAAAGTTATTACGCAAAGTCGATTTTAACATTCGAAATGGGGTTAAATCGTTGCTTAATAAACAGTAGATTATTAAACAATAAAATAAATAAATAAAAAATTAATTTAGATTTGTAGATATTTAACTCTATAATAAATGAAATTAAAAAATAACATTTATTGACAACAAACTTGTCACGTTCAATATTTTTTCCAGAGATTCAGGGATTAGTCATCGCTTTAATGAAAAAAATAATAATAATAAATTTATCGCTATTTTAGAAGTTAACTTTCGAAGAATGGAATTGAGAATTTTATTCTGTAACAATCGAAACAGTGTAGATTTGGATAAAAATGAATATTTAATGAATTTATTCTTGATAGAGCGGAATTCATCATAGTAATATTTAATTCAAACTATAAACTGAAGGTAAAATGGGATAAAGTTGGAATAATTAATGACGATAAGAATTAGTCGATTAATAAGACATACAAGATGATTAAATGTCACAAAAGTGCATGAAGTTCGAGTCATTAAGGCAAAATATTCCGATTATATATAGAGTAACATTTCACTCGATTCATGAAGATCATATCTCAAAAGAATATTAAGAATATTAAGTCGGTATAAAAAAAATGAATATAAAGTATAGAAACATTTAAATATATGATTACTTCAAAAATACAAAAAACATGTATCAGTATATATTAAATGATAATAAAATAGAAAGGCACCTCGATATAGTGACTGAAAGGTAATTAAAAATACAATAAAGAATTAAAGATACATATTCGCATAGTCATGTTAGTTTTTAAATTTTATTGATCTGGACTATATATGCAAATAAAAATTTATTCATGCCATCGAGATAGATCTGTGAACTCTAGCGATTGTCGTATGTATGCAAAAGTAAAGTGATCTGAAAGTGACCCGTCAATCACCAATGCACCGCAGTCTATTTAAGTATCGAATTTCGCGATTATATTGACCATTTCACGTGTGTCGTCTTATAAAACGTGAGATAAGTATTGGAGCCGCTTAAAGATAAGTCAATATAAGTTTAAAAAACGTTGAATAGGAAATTTTCAGGGAATAAATTATTGAAATTGATACTGTCTTTATTATTGCTTTTGTGTAAATTTGTAGTAATCAATTTTGTAATTGAAATCAAATTAATAAATATATAAAAAAAAAGAAAAACGGACTTCAAGGCTATACCTGTGTGTACAAACTTAAACAAAAAAGTAGAAAATAATATTTTAATACTTCAAAGCAAGAGCATTAAAGGACAATAAACGAAATTATTGATACTTCCGTAGTAGAAAATGACACCAGTTTCCGTCCAACTTTTCTGGTCCCTAATGGAGTCCAGAAAAAACGGCCATAAACTGCTCTTATTTTCTACCAGGGTTATATTACCTATTTACAATTTATAACCAGTTATTTTTGGAGCCGTTACCAGCCGAAAAGGACAGTTTAATCCTGCCTTTGAAACAAACTTTCGGACGGTACGGAGTGGCGGCGCTATTAATCAAGTATGTATCTATATTAAGGTTATTTTGCTTTGGCTGGCACCGACTCCAAAATTAACTTTATAAATTGTAATTATGTGTATACCTAATAATTTCGTTGATTGTCCTTTAATGTTCTTGCTTTGAAGTAATTGAAATATTATTTTTTACTTTTTAGTTTAAGTTTGTACACATTTGAAGTCGTTATATAGGTTTTATTATCTTTTATCTTTTAATTAATTTTATTTTTCAATTTTTAGTGGGAAGTATAAGTATATTTTTAATGTTTATTAATCCTTATGTATAATATGTATTGTTATATATATATATATATATATATATATATATCCAAGGACAAATAACGTTTTATATACTACATATATATATATAATATGTTTTGTGTTCTTGGCTAATGTTCCTGTGATGACGGTTAAAACAGAGACTGAATGTCCTCATGAAAACTGTTGTTGATGGAAACCACAAACCAAAATATTATCTATGTATATATTTTGTTTTTTTGTTGATTTTCTAAAAAGCGCTTTAACAATTTCGATAAAATTTATATGATGGGTCCACGTGTGAAGTATGACCTGTAACAAACAAAAAAGAATCATCAAAATCACTTCATAACTGGCGGAATGATCGCGCAACAAATACAAAAAAAAATATACTCGAATTGAGAACCTCCTCCTTTTTTTTATGTCGGTTAAGAAGTGAGAAATCATGGTTATAAAAATGTACATGGGTTTAATAAGAATTATTATTGAAATAAAATAAAATATTTTCAAAAATCTATTTTTTGAACAAAATTAACTATTGGAAATTAATACAATTAACGCGAATTGTATAACGGTTAAGTGGATTTTCAGAACAATTGAATTTAATATGTGGATCAAAGAAAGACATTTGAAACATGTAATTTTGAAGCTGAGAAACTTGTCAAAATTTACAAAATTTACATTTAACTTGGTTTAATATCACAGATATATGTTATGGAAATAAGATATTAATAAAAATTAATAATTTTTTTTCTACCTTTAGAGGCCCCTCTTGTGGGTTTACTTCAAGAATAATGCAGTTTTACAAATGCTGTCATAATTATAATAATATGCCAAAGAAAGGTAAGAATAACTATCATGAGGGTAGGGTGAAAGGGGGAAATGAACGTTTATATCCTGTTACAGAAAATCTACGATAATCAATAACATAGTATTGATGTTATTTTTGCATTTAACGTTCGAAACACTAGTCAGCCCTGAGTAAGTGGAGACGCATTCATTACGGTAAACAATATTGAATATATTGCTGCTATTACTTTTTTACGTTGTTCATAATTATTATTTCTTATGTAATCTTTCTTTTATGAAAATAAAACGTGTCATAATTTAGATATATCAACGTATATTATTAATTGCGTTATTGTAATCATGTTTTCACAGGGATCTCTGTTACGCAACTGCTTTGATAGTTGAGCTCATTATGCCCGAGTTTCGGTTTCATCCCTTCAACTAAATATTTTGTTTACTAGATATATCCGTCTTAATTACAACTTCAGAATACATCGGTATAATTCCTAAATAAAAATATAAACACGTTTGCGTGTTATTTTAGGGATTGTGTTAAAGAATGTGTAAACAATGACCGACAAATTGATTTACAAAATATCTACAATGTAATTCTTTCATATAATCATTCATTTTTATAAACATAAAAATTGATATAATTATAATTATTTTCGTTACGAGGACGTAAAACCAAATTTTACGGGCCGCATGCGGTCGCAGCGAACGAGGACCGGTGATTGAAAAATGATTGAAAAATCCTACGGCCGTGTGATGACCATTATTTTAAATATTATAAACAATTAAAAATTTGTATCATTATTTCCTTAATTATATCATCGGGTATAATAATGCACGAAATAACATTAAAATAATTAAAGAATAACATAAAACTTCATGGGCATAGGCATGTTTTTGGTTTCTGACAAAAACCTGTTTGTTCCAGTTGTTATCTGTATTGAAATGTTTACAAGTTTTCGTTTTATTCAGTTTTTATAAATGTTTATTTACTTAAACACGAGCACAAGTTGTACAAATTTATTTCCGATGATATTTCGAATGTATTACAATTTGACGTTTGGTGGTTAGGCTGTTTTTAAAAAGTGCGTCTTGTTTGATTATAGATATTGATAATTTCGTTAATATTTTGGCCATGAAACTTTACTATAGTGAATTTTTATTTCTTTACGGGGTTCATGTTGTCTTTTATCACTACAATTTACGTTTAACTTTTGCCTGGTTTCTACAGTAACTTTTTTGACAGAGGAAATTTGGTGAAACGTGAGCCGATTCAATGCAAACAATGTTCAGGAAATATATATATATGTATATATGTATATAATATTTGAGATGATCAATGACTCTACCAATGTTCAAGAAATGCAATAGTAATCGGACGAATGGTTTTTCATAGTGCCATTAATAATGCATCTGACCGCTCGGTATTCCACCGAGTATCCCAAGACCTGTAAGGTATTCACAAGTTAGTAAGGACGCCGAAAACGGATTGGTGTCCCAGTGTCGAAACGTCCTTATCAAGCGTTAAGCGTGCACCACCATGTAGGCAATCCGAAATTAACGTTCCGATCGGTGATCTTCGCGAAATTCCTTCTTCCCCGCAATTCCGACTTCCGGGCATCTCGCACTTCCTCTTTGTCTCGGTATCTCTCTCTCGTATCATCCAAGGTTTCCTGACCATCGGAATATATCCGACCCGGATCAATATGATAACAACGCGCATACAGAGAGGGACTTAGCGATAATTTAAAGGCATTGCTCTGGTGGTGTGAGAATCGTACCCGCTATGGCTTTCCGGTCGAGTTTGGCGTCGGCATTCGTGTGCATGCGCGTTTGTGTGCGGAACCCTTAGATTACACGGGTCCAAGTAGCGGAGAACGGGTGTATGCTGGATCGCCTTCTACACCCACTCCCTGCAGTGTAGATATACTATAGGTCGTATCCCCGGCCTAATAATGCAGCGAGTACCACATCGGGCGGCGCGGGGGTGGCTCGGTCGTCTGCACATTATTCCACGCCATTAGATCCTAACCGAATTATTCGATTAAATCTTGATTTAGCCTGGGCTCGCGGATCTTAGCTTCGACCTACGAGATACCGAATGCTCCGCTCGTACGCCCGCTAAATCGCTGTAGATTATCGGCGACGTACCATTCTTCCCTCGCGCCGTACGTCGTCGTTCGGGGGGCTCCATCGGGGATACCGGATGTCACGTCCGATTCATGCCCTCAGCGATATCGCCGCTGCTGGCTTCTCTCTTATTTCGCTATTCAATGAAAGGCGAAAGGTAATATCTCTCCTCGACGTACGAGTCTTCGACGTACTTTTCTTCCTCTCTCCAGGCACCCCGCAGATCAGAAGGTCGCGCGATCGAACAATGGGGATGATGGGTAATTTCGAGCTGCACCGGGTACCGGAGGTAACATAAATTAAGGGAAATTCCCTTCGGCTGAGCGAAATTTTTTATTTTATCTTAGAGCTGCTATATTTTCATCTTACAATCGATGTTTCGTGTAGTTAATATATCATAATGGTATATTCATACGTGGTGTCCATAATATGGGTGGTCAATAATTTTGGATAGAATGATTCTTTGCATAATTTCAAGCAAACAGCTTCAATACGAAAATTTGATTCTATTGCTATAATTTAATTATAATGAATTAATTTCAGTTGGCCTTTGCCATCTATTTAAATGTACAGCAATTGGGGAGGGTCGTGGGTATCCTCGAACATTTGGTGTACCATTGATTTAGCCATTGGATCCTCATGCAAGGGTATTTACAAAGTTCGCAAGGGACACCTTCTTCTTTGTTTTTTATTCATTTACTTGTCATCGACTTTTTTGACCCCATATACGGGACTAATGCGAAGAATCGATTGAAATATTTTTTGAATACATTTCACTGGCGTTTTAGTCTTTAGTGCAAGTAAGAATTATTATTTACCACATATATATGACATATTTTATACATATGAAAACCATGTGCCACATTTATAGTTAATACTTAACTTTTATACCTATACACTTAAGAAATGTATGAGAAATAGTAATTTTACATCGCCCATTTCAATTTCTGTTTCAGGTGAGTTCTGAATCCGTTTCCTATTTACTATGGTCCAATCGGAGATTCGATACGCAATGGATAAGTTTTAATGCAATAGAATATCTTTTATTATCAGTAAATATATTGTCTCGACGAATTCTATTCTGTACGCCGATAATTGAAAGATGAATGCATGCAATAAATTTCGTCTGCCATATAGCCATTAATGCTAACCACATTCAGGAATGAAGTTATATAGAAATATTACATTTGAATAATTGCCACGGTTCGGTGAATGAAAAAGCCAATAATTAAAATGAAAATTAGAACGCGGGAATTAATACGTTGATAAACATTGATGGAATCATTTGCTTATGTATATAAAGCTGATGAATAAATCGTGACATAATCATCATAAGTATTTTATATTAAATGTTTCATATTTTATAAAATGTAAAACGTTTCAAAAGTGTCGAATATCCGTGTTATTTTCAGTGAAATAATATATAATTCCATAATTCTTTAATTCTGTACAATTCGATCAAGTATAACATTTCAGTATGTCTATATAAATTTGTACATATGTACATAGTTGATAATAATTATAACAGTTATTTTAGGTTGAAAAATAAAAAAACGGTAAAAGAAGAAATTTAATAATACGATAGTGGTTGGAATAATTTGATAATGAAAATTATATCGGAAAATCGGAATTTGAAGTATTAAATTACAGTTAATATTATATTATTGATTCATGTAATTATATCTGTTGAAAAGTCAATTAAACAAAAATAAAATTTAATTCACTATTATTCAAATCAATTATTATTGAATTTATATATTAAAAAATAGTTTTCGAATGTTTTCTGATCGTGTGTGATTATTTTAGTTTGTAGTATATATACGTATTCTTTTTTTTTATATTTTGTAACAATGTCGAGCACAGATAATTTGTTTTTTATACATCACTTTCATAACGTCTTTGTAATTACATTAGCTAGATTATATTGTTTTTGATTTATCGTAGTCTGATATTGAAGTACTTACTTTTAAACAATCTGTATTTTGTATTAAAAAGTTGATTGATAGAAAATTTAGCCAAATTTCACGAATCTTTATAATTTTTATTAATTCAATTTAATCACAATATTATATATATATTTAATATTACATTTATATGGCCAAAATATCATCAATATGAATTAATTGAATGGAAAGAATGTATATCGTATATTAGTTATTGTAGATTATATTGTATTATAATAAATTTTATTTGTATATGACATGCTTTTATAATGTTTCTATCAGAATTCATTAAATGTAGTTGTGTATGCATGTCTCTATTTGTACTATTATTAATTACGTTATGTAATTGAGTAAATTCACGTAAACAAATATAGAGTTTCCTTCGTAATTTGATGCGTGCTGCATAATCTCGTTGCTTTGTTTGCATTTCAACCATTTAATTACACGAAACGTGTTCTTAATTACTAAGCGGTTTCTAACTAATCACTAAATTTGCAATAATATTTGTACTATAATATCGTAATATTACCTTTTTTTATTTCCCTTTATGACATACATCCAGCACTGCACTTCGATTTCTTTACTTAATAAGATATGTTATATATCTCTTAATGCTAAAGTTAGGTACTACATGACTATAAAAAAAATAATAAAACAATTAAAAAGAAATTGAAAATAAAAGAAATAAACAAAAAATAAGAATGAGGAAGATTCATCTAAGATCAATAATAATGTTAAATATAAAAATAATTACAGGAAACTAGTAAGATTATTTCATTGATTATAATCTATGCTTATGATTATTTATTTATTTTTATAGAATAAGGGAATTATATAATGTGATTAACAATAATTATTAATAATTATAAATAATGACATTTTTACTAAGACCCACCACTAACATCGTCAAAATACCGTTATACTCCTGTATTGCTTTCATGTTCAATTCCTGCTTAAAAAGGTTAATATTAAATTTTCGAAATATTTTCGAATAATTACACCTGTCTTTATACAGTAAGTAAATTTATAACATTGTAAGATTTTAAATTTACATTTTTGAGGTAACATCGAATGAGATTCACCCCTGAAATGGTACATTTTCGATTTTCTTTGAATGTTCAATTTCCACCTCATGACACGATGACATTGTATGTATATATGTCTATTCGAATTTGCTTCTTAACTACAGCCTTAGCTCGTATACGTTATAACGTTCCTGCGTAACGACATACCGTACTCATATGGTATTTCCTTAAAAGCCATATTATGTACTATACTAGTACGACACTACTGCTATGCAAATTTAATACTGTTCTCACGAAAACACTACTTGCGAGGAGTCTAAGGTAAATGTTATTGGATAAACATATCGACAAATTATTTCGAACTATACTGGAATTCACGATTAACCCAAACACCATTTAGTTTAGATAAAGGTGAATAGCCTTCTACGTGCAAATTCTAGCCAGTAGAAACTATTACGAAATGAATTTATTTACAAAATCCAAATACAAAATTATTTCACGTTGCACTAGCAGCTACCCTCACAGAAAAATTAGTGTTTACACCCATTTTTTTAGTGTTTACACCGACTTGGGTGTCATTTCGGACCCCGAACAATATTTTTTGGTGTACATTTCCGTAAGGGTACAGTATTTAAATCGTTGTATGTAGACAATACAAAGGATCGTTTATTACCCTTTGTACAATTTTGTAAAATTTTCTGATAAGCTGATACAAAAATTTTCTAGTATCGATATAAGTGAATGTTTTTAGATTTGTAATTTCTTCTTGTTATTTTTTTTTTATGTACATTCGGTTTGTTTTGTTTACTTCTTGCCGTTATGCCGTCGCAATTTTATATATATATATATAACATATTGTCTGCACAGTTCGCGTTCCTGTTACCAGTTCTATTGGAGGGTGTTTCGGCCTTTAAACACAATTTACGTCATTAAACAGGAGCTTATGCATTCAGTCCAGGGTAATTCGAAATGGCATCCTTCTTCAGGCCGAAATTAATTCCACAAAATCGCACTCGAAATACCTCATCTTTCATTGCTATAAATTGTCAGGGATCATTTGTAAACGTAATGCATATATTATTAGACCCTTCGGAAAAAAAGACGAAAATATATGACTTTTTCTCTTAAGTATACGATTAATTTATGGTATTAAATAGTAAACAAAAAATTGCATTTTTTTATTCGTGTTTTAACTGATTGTTTGTTTAACTAAATATATATACATAGTCTTCAAACAAATGAAGAGAATGAGTGGTCAAAATGAAAAATCGGTCGAAAAGATTTCCGCAATAAAATATTCTCAAAATCGAAGAATCGAAAAATATTTCGTTGGCGAATTGAATACTTGAACTGACGAAAAGTGTTATAAACAGAAAATATATAAAATATATAAAATAATATAAAATAAATTAGTTATATTTTAACGAAGAGTATTTATCAATTTCCCAGTTCTTCAACATTAAATTAAATTATTTCAATGAATTCATCAACGAATGTTTGTTGAAACTAGCAAAAGCATAGTTATTTTTTTATAAATTTACCTTAGACGAAATTATCACAATTAAATTTATGACTACTTACCGACAATAAAATGCGTTACATTTATAGTAACAGTAAATTATCGAAATAATATTTCAAAGTGATGACTTATATTTTGTGTATTTTAATAATTTACATTACAATTCGGCCATTTAATATCGAAAATTTATTATTAAATTTCAATCTTTCTAAAGACTGTTGAATATATTTTCCCGAAATCTTGAAGCATTAACTCGGAAATCATACCGTGCTTTTCAATGTATAAAGTGAATTTTCATCAGATCTATTATGGTTTTCGACTATAATTCATTAGTTATTGCCGGGTACTATGGAGCAATATTTGTGGTAAATGGAATGTAAAAGTTGAATGAAACAATAATATGGAGAATTATACGACGATGCATCCACAGATATTATATATATATATATATATGAAATGGATAATGAGCTCTAAACGTTACCCATGATTCACTGGTCTGTGCAAGTTTTACGCATGATTTGCCCTTTTACGTTAGCAATTAGATTGCGCAATCCAAACGTTGCGGTTTCGTCATTTTATGCGAACTCGAGGTAGTCAACCGAAGCACCTCGAAGGGGGTACCTTTAGCGCGCGATTCTGTTTTCCGCATAATTGCATTATTATTACATTGTTGATTATCGCGAATAAAATCATTATGCAATTTTGAAATACTTTTCGAGCGGAATATATAAAATCGAAATTCGTTGAATTTATTACGAGAATGGAGGAGTGAATATTTCGAGCGTTATTAATGACTTTGGATTTTCATTTTCAAATTGGAAGAAAAATAACGGAACAGTACTTTGTGTTAGCTTATTGGTCCTGGTTGTATTGAAACGATTAAAATTATTTTGAAATAATTTAAAAAATGTAGTGTTTTCAGAAATTACGCATATAAACACTTGCTTGAGAGTTTTAGATCATAATTATGATTCGCAATGAAATTCAGTTCGTTCAGCTTTTTTACGGTTACAACCTCGCAAATGAAGAAGAAGTGGCTCCTACAGGCGAAAGCGGAAAGAGTCAATAACATTTGGAACATTTGTGGAAAAGTTACACAGCAATTTCCGTAAAAAAATAGAGATCGTTAAATTCGTCCAGTAAACCAGAGACTGAAATCAATATGACGTCAAATCGTAGAAACATTTTCTTTCGAGAAAATATGTCGTATAACTTGTCATGGCTAAATGGTTACGGTATAAAGATAACAAAAATGAATGGAATTTGAAATTATTGTTCCTGTCAATTTGAACGTGACACATTATTATTTAATGAATTCGATTTTATATTTTATCTTCCGGATCATTTTATGATTCTCATTTTCCTTATTATTTATTTTATTATATGTATATATAATTGTTATACTTATAGTTATTATATTTTTATTACAGTTTTTACTAGACACACTGTTTGTACCATTTCTATGTATATATATGTATAGACGGCAATTTAACGGTCGTTTTGAATAAAGCCGAAGTGTACATATTTGTAAATAGTTTTCTTTTTTTTTATTTCTTATCTGCATCACTAAACTCCCTGGAGTTCTACAGACACATTTCATTTATAATGTGCAGAAATATGAATTCATATAATTTAATAGATTATGAGTAACTAATATACAAGTATTACAGACTAATGTTACGTCGGTTAATCAATTAACATATGTAGAATAATGTAACCTATAATAATATATTGTAATATTATAATAATGTTTATATAATCGGTCTCGTTAGTGCGTAAATCCAATAATCCAGATTGTGGTGGTTTAATCTTTATAAAATTTATAAAGCACAATAGCTTTCCACGGCGGCATATTATCAGAATGTCTACATTATCGATATCGCAGCAGGAATTTAATTTACATATAAAAAAACAGTAGGAATTTGTACTAATTATGTGCAAATATGATCGCATGAAATTGTTCCAAACATTTGTCAAATTGTTTAAACCTTTATCCAATATTATGCGAAACAAAATGGATATTATGTATGACTAATTACACGGTAACTATACACATTAAATAAATCAAATTTGTTTTAATTCTATAATTTAAAAGAAATGAATATATAGTAGTAATAATAATAATAATAATAATAATCTCGGTCAAATATTCAGGCCTTCTTCAGATAAATGTAAAACGTAAATATAAATATATAAAATCAAAAATATAACGCTGTTATATAAACTAAATCAATATGAATACAATATATAAGGATTCAATATAATTGATTAATAAATAATATTTTATAACGTTATTTTTTATTCGATAGTTTTGAATTCGTGTATAACCGAAATTACATTCAAAATTCTTGTCTTTATCGAAGTAAAAAATGTTCAAGATGAAACGAATTCATTATACAATAATTATTCAAAGTGAATTATAAATTTGTTGACAATTACGTCATATCACTGAATCGTCTTAAAATGAATACATTCAAAATTTCCTTTTTTCCTTTGACATTTATAATGTGTATTCGCCATGATTTTGAGAAACTTTCAATTTCTACAATAACTACATTCAATTAAGAAATTTCTTTCGGAGAAGGTTGTTCGCGGTGTAAGAATAATCTTTTTTACCCGAGAGCTTCTGTAATCGACGAGTTCTGTTCAAAGGGTGTTGAAACTTACTAAATACTTTTTAGTAGAGAGGAAAAGAAAAAGAGGTTTTCAATACTAATTACACTTTCAAACTGTTAGACTTCTTTGCGGATTTCATCTGAATAAAACACGACGTTACGTAAATTCTTTCTGTACCTTACATTTTTATACCTAAAAAATGGAAATGTAATACCCACTTTTCAATAAAGAAGTTCATTATAAGAGAATTGGTCAAAGCTACAGCATAGATTAAATGATTGCTCTAAAGTATTAATTTATTTATAATTGAAAACATATACTGTTTTACCGAATGTTCAGTCACAGACTGATCAGGTGAAGGAATTACATATTTTACATTGTAAATTATTTTGGTGCTGTCGAATCAATCAGAATGATGCCGTTATTAATAAGCAACTAGTATACCCATCAATTATTTATTACGTTATCAATAAACTGTTATAATAGAAATTGGACTAAGAATTTACTTTTTTTCTTATTTTGTGTTTATTTCTCATTTTTACATTATTCGTTGGTACTTAAAAATTTATTAAAATATTGAGTATTTTTAAATGTTTTGGTTTAAAATACAGACGGTGCAGTTGAAGGAAATTGCATTTTATACGAAAAATTGAAATTAAAAATTTATTTATGAATGATTCACTGAACGAGACGGAAATTAATAGAAAGAATCTTTGATTTATCGTAAAAAAAAAAAGATAATATATAGACACAATATATAATCACCCTTACCGAAAATGTTTAGAACCTTCTATTATATCTTTCAATCATCTTTATATATATTGTATACTTTTTAATATATCTAAATTTATAATATACCTAAATTTGAAGAGTATTTCTTATCTTAAGGGTGACGTAATTCACATTTGTCACGTGTTACTGTGGAGTCAGGAATTTATCGCTAATTATCGACTTTACACATACCGACATTGTACGGTCAAAGGGCACCCGTATGACCGATAGATGCGAGGTCAGTGCTACAGAACAATTATCGCCTGATTGACATAAGCGGGTCTCAAAACTGCTGTTTCCGATTATAGAAGAACTCATTAATCAAGCTTCACAGAGGAGACGTAATTAATGCCTAAAATTGGGCTATTCTCTTGCAATCGACCGTTAATTAAGTCGATTTTTAAATATAGAAGTTTACATTCAATCATCAAAAGAATCGCAATGCTGCATTGACTTATTTACAGCCACAACATCTTACACTACCAATGGTTAGGTTTAAAATGTTATTTTTCACGATATGCTGAAGTTCGAAACGTTTGAGTCCAACGAATATTATAAAAAAATATATATATACGCCTATTCTTTATTTAATTTTCCTCCCTAAATAAGCAAAAACATTATTTATCTTATTTTCTATATATATTATTTAGGCATAAAGAACACAAAATCGTATAAAATATTATTTTCGTTGAATTACAATTTTTTGAACTTCAGTAGCAATGACTTTTCTGATTGTAAGTGCAATATCGTATTCATTTTTTTTGTTTTGCCAATTAGCTACCAAAGTAGAATTTATGCTTGGTGATAATGGAATGTTGATTTAACTAAATCCAACTCGAATTTCTGTTTACATAATATCTCGTTATTTCTAATTTGTTTT
Source organism: Trichopria nigra (assembly GCA_030522945.1). Taxonomy (NCBI): domain Eukaryota; kingdom Metazoa; phylum Arthropoda; class Insecta; order Hymenoptera; family Diapriidae; genus Trichopria; species Trichopria nigra. The sequence continues at coordinate 3,900 of JAPYZR010000387.1, read as the reverse complement.
AAACTTGAAGAAAATACTAATAATAAGAACTCAAGTATTTGAATTTTATGAAAAAATTTAGGCGTACCGAAATATGCATATACTATTCCTTATACTAAATTTGTAATCTATTTGGAACTTCACGAAGATAAATTTTAGAGCGGCGAATCTGCATGTTAATTCGAAATTCTCTTTACTATCCAAATATGACTAAGTACTAGACTGTCACGGAAGCAATGAAACAAAATTCAGGTTGAATATGTTTTTTATTTGTATTTAATCAAAAGTTAGATGAAAGATGGATGGAATATTCGTAGTATGGAGAAATGTTATGAGAATTGTATTTATACCCATTCCTTTCAGGCTTATGTATGAAAAATCCCGAGTATAAAATGATATATATTTCTGGGCAGTTTTTCGGACCCCGTTTATACTCCCTTAATTTCTTGGAGTGCAATTTTACTCTACACAGATTGAATTCTTTAAGAGTGAAATTTAACTCCAGGCAGTGTAAAATATTATTCCAAGAAATTTCGGGATGATGCATTAGGCATTAGGCATTAGGACTAGAACAAATGGCGAGAAACTGGTTTCATTTTCTACGAGGGATTGGTAAACCAATTGGGATTCAATGCGCATCAGCGTCTTCGAAGTTCATGTAATTGTTGAAAATAGATTACCGTTATTCAAATTTTGATATCAAGGAAATTTGATAGGCCATAATTCGGTTACTCGGTCACTGTCAAGATTCTCGTCGGCTTTGAAATCTTAAAGATTCGATTTTGATGTAATCAGACTATATATTTTTTCATCATATTGAAAAACTTCTAAGACTCATCGCACTGTGATCTTAAATTATTGATTAAGGTAAACGTACCAATGACTGGACATGAACGCACAGCTGAACACCTAATCAATTTTGACACTTGTTTGAAGAATTAGTTAGGAACATTTATCATGTTGTCCAGCTATAGGTTCACGTCCAATCATTGGTACGTTTACCTTATTGGTTTTTTCCAAGGTAATAATTCAATATTAGTTCATAATATCCGTACTTATTGCTTTTTACTCCATGTACATGACTGCGAATGTAATCTATTTTAGAATTAAGATGACACTCCGCAGTGTTAGAAGTAGTCGGACAATTGATTGAATTGAAGTATCTTGTAGATCAATAGCTAATTTATTGTGATCTACTTTTAAACAGATGAGCATTGTGGTATTGATAAAGCTGCAAATTTGCATCCAAATGCACCTAATTCGTTCAAATTTAATGAAATGTTGGGAGTTGTGCATTCAATAACAATCTTAATGGGCGACTATGCATTCAAACTGTTTTATATATATAGATTTAATTACATTTTATCCAATATCATATATCCTTAACCTCAAGGGAATATAATATGTATGGTGGTTAAAAGTAATTATGAAAATTGTATCAAATTTAAATTTGGCTTGAATTATAACGTTTAACCAATTAAGAAACTAATTTGATTGATTTTAACTAAATATTAATTTGATTCTAACTTGAACTAAAACTAATTCGATCTACTGCCTCATGGTTGATAATATTGATAATTCTCATGGTTGATAATACATCTTCAATTTCGATTAGTTAAATTACGATCTGATAGAGATCGATGTGCCCTAAAAGAGATGGTATAAGGTTGGATTACTTGCATCACATCCCAGATTCTCGCCAGGTATAAAATATCCCGAAACTGATCATATGTGAAGCAGACACATATTCGATTCGTATCCAATTAAATGGTCATTTGGTTATCAGTAATTAGATTCCAGCGACATTGATCGCGTTTGGACCTCGATCTGTCAAAAAAAAAAAGAAAACAAATCTCATCTTGACTCCTTCTTCAATTCTCCTTTAATCAATACTAATCTATCTGCCAATACTATGAAACAAACAAAAACAAAAAATAAATGAATAAATAAAAACAAAAAGCGTCATAGATTTTAAAGTGTGCAGAGTAATAGCGAGAATGAAGTCTTTTCTTCTTGGGAGCAGCGATAAAAAACAATAACGTTTAGAGACTGCAGCAGAATTCAACTTCGATCAGCCAGATCTCTACAAATTGCCCCATGTTTTGCCAGAAGGGAAATCCTATAAAATTCAGTATATTTTTTTTTTTTTTTTTTTTTGTAGCGAAATCGCATCAGGTTAAAGTCCGATAGAATCGCGATTCTCGCGAGCTACTTTCAAACGACATGGTCAGCGAGCGATTTTCCGAATAGCATCGTTTTCATTGGGCGTCTACGGCGCTATCATAGCATCAAGGCGGGTCGAGATCCAAAGCCGATGGAGCAATATCGTACGACGCTTATATACCAGGAGCTCATCCGCCCCTTTCTCCGTCCACCATCCCCTCGTCTTTTTTTTTTAACCCGCGCGATCCGGCTCGTAATAATGTCTCCCCCGCGAGTTCGCCAGACTCCAGTCACCTCTCGCCAAAGGCCGTTTCGCTGATGGTAGCAATTAAAATAATGGAGGCTCTGGGCGCGCTCGCGCGACACCCCGCGCGTTATCAGCGTTCGACTAGAACGGATAAAAACCTCGATGCCTTAGATCCAGCCTCGATGGGGCGTCGACAGAGGGCCGATCCTGGCCACTTTTTGCCCTTATCACGAGCGGGAGGAATACCTGCGATTTTCAGAGATACTGACGAGGGTGAATTGGGCTTCGTTATCGAATGTTCGCTTCGGTGATACCGTTTCGGAATTTCGAGGTCGAAGAGAGTAGTATCTCTGTAATTTTTCCCGATGGAATCTGCAATAAGAGGTTAATGACTGAGCTGAAAAAGAATCGCAAAAAAATGGATGAATATTCAAAGTCGATAAGCTAGCTCGAACGGAAAATCCCAGTCAAAACGGAGCCTTTGGATCAATCTTTTTCGAATATCGTCAAAAGATAGCATGCCAATAAGTATATTTTTATGGACCTTATGGAAATGATTAGTTACAGTTGATAAACTACAAGAATGATTTGCCCAATTAAAATCAATGTTAAAAATCGAGGTTCTGTAGGGACGGTAGAAAATCAAGATAAAAATATGAAATAATTCTACGGTTACTTTGGAGGGATTTGGAGTCAATTTGGGGGGCGGGGGGGACGATACAATTTATTATGGACCACCCTAACCTGAAGTGCACATTAAATGTCATAACTTTCATAATCGAATGGATTTATCGATTCAGATATTTTTTGATAGTAATCAATTATAGAGTAGAGACCTTTTATTGATAAGAAATGTTCATTTTTCTGTAAGTAATGAAGAAAGAAAGTCAGAAAAACTTTTATATTTTGAAGAAAAAAAGTTTCGTATGGTTTCCACATTTTATGTCAATAATTGTATAAATAAATGGTAAAAAACCCCCGAAAAATCGTAAGGAATCTGTTAAGGCAGGAATTCAGTGGAAGTTAACACTAAAGAGAAAAAGTGCACGTGAGTGAGAAGAACATATCTATTTACCTAATTTACAGAGAATTGATATAAACTCATAGAACGCCACGGCGAGACTGACGAGCGCTTCAATAAAGGTAGATGGCGCAAACAGGTATACATATGGTCATATATCGTTATATCTCAATTATATATGACCATGTATAATTATATATGGATTTTGACCTGATATAAGTATATATGTGAATATATGATTATATATCGTTATATCTCAATTATATATGACCATCTGGAGCATATATGATTCAGATATAACCATATATGATCCAGATATAACCATATATGATTCAGATATAATTATATCTGAATCGATTTTTTCCCGGGTTGCTTGGTAGCAAACACAGCTTATCCGGGAAAAAATGGATTAGATATAATTATATCTGGATCAGATATAATTATATCTGAATCATGTATGATTATATCTGGATCATATATGATTATATCT
>JAPYZR010000386.1:0-67752 GCA_030522945.1 Trichopria nigra | reverse complement strand
TTCTGGCAGCTGGCCATATACTGACCATCTTTTATGGCCAGTTTTCCTATGAAAACGTAACGCTCAACTGCCCATATTTTGCCCATCAATAAATGGCCATGAACTCGTGAAAATTATTGCCATTAATTGTATGGTATTTTGGTTGGAATAAATAGTTCCTCTGCAACCGAGCAGTTTGGTTAGTACACTCAAAAACAAGTTTTGGGCGTATGGCGATATTGCTCAAATAAATTAATGATTTGCCATAATTGTTTAGTGTAAATGTATATTGATTTAAGTTAGAAGATAATAACTTCAAATCTTTGATTTGCAATTGCAATTATACATTTTATGTTTGACAGGTTAACCTCAAATCAAATAAAGTTTTAGCGGACGCCAATCCATCAATTATGGCCAAATACTGCCTATTTTCTGTTACATTTCGACAGTTTCAAGCTGGTTTCTAATAACAGTTTATGGGCATCAATTATGGCTAATTCTTGGCCAGTGACCATTTCAGATGGCCACAATTTCTACCAGGGCTGTTATCCCAGGTCAAATTTTCTTATCTTACTTGATCTAATGTCATCTTATCATATCTATTTTAATTCGATTAAATCTAATAAAATCTTAATGTTTTGTCGTGATGTCAGTCTTCAGATGATCGTCACAATCAGTTTTAACGAACTGCATCCATTTATCGTTTAAAAAAAAGTTACGGTAAACAGTATAACGCAATTATATAACTTAATCCTCGATGATAATGTTGATGATTTGAAGATTACGTCACATAATCTTGATGCAATTAATAGGCCAGGTTATTAGCGTAGAAGTAACATTACCCTCATTTTTAATCTAGCATTATCAGTGCATAATTTTACAAGGTACTTTTTTGCTAAACTCTGAACGCCACCGACGTAAGTTCTCCGATGTAGATTACATCTAGTATACGTCTTTAAATATTTCATGTCTGCACAGCCATTACTAGATTGAACAAGTTTTATTTCTATCCAATGTAAATCGATTGGATACAAAATTACAGAAAAATATAGAAATTCACGATGTCTGTTATCCTAGGTCACCTTTTATGGTATATATACGATCTAATGTAATCTTATTAGATTTATTTTAATGTGATTATTTAATCTAATTAAATCTCGATTTTTTTTTCGACATATCAGGTGATCGCCACGATCAGTTTTAAGGAATTGCACGCATATATCACTTTAAAAAACATTCCGGTATATAGTGTAACGCAATTATGTAACATAATCTTCTGATTCCAGCTCCGAATTATATAACTTCATCATCGATGATAATGTTGATGATTTGCAGATCTGAAGATTATGTTATATAATCTTGGTACAGTTAAAAGGCAGTGAAATTTCATCCTATATATATAAGTATTATGTAAATTTATCCTCTATCATTCAGCCATGTTGGATTTAGATGAAAACTGTTGTATTATATACAAACATAAATTTTAGTTGGTTAAATTACTGGTTTCGAATGATGTCCCATTAAATTTATCAAAATGTATTATATTATTATTGTAGTCACGATTATTTAGATTGGTTATTTTACAAGGAATAGAGAGGAAAGGGTTTCTTCATATTTGCATCATATTTGGGTTCAAAAAATCCATTCATGAATGGGATTCCGAGTGAAAATGGGTTATTCGCTAAAGCTCAACCTATTCCTAGGTTATTCCTATCATGATACCCGCTTGTAGATATTCAGCGATTCGTCCGACTGGCTGTTACTGTCTCTCCTGAATAATCAATTGAATAGCTGGAATCATTGAAATGTTGTATAATTTGGGTCAGGACGCCACAAACTGTAATAATGTCGTGAATTGTGGGAATAGTTCTGCTTATGCTCGATTATAATATATAAATACACAAAAAATTGTTAAAATATTTCGTTAGAGATTGACGAATATATATTTTATCATACGTGTATGATTTTGGTTGTCTTATGTAATTTCACTATACGTAAATGTGATGAATTGTCATCCTTTGAACAGTACGTTTCAGGAAAGAAGTACAAAGATGTTCGATTCCGTAATGATTTTAACGATAAAAATAACTAAAAACTATAACTCGAGCAATGAAGTAAAGAATTTATTCGTGCAATAATTACACAATAAAAAATAAAAGGTTCTCCCTTAAGTTTATTTTTTTTTTTGTATTCAATTGTGCTTATGTAATATTACTGTTATTATGATAAGAAAATTATCTAGAGCGGAATAAGCGCTCATTACGCAAGGTCGCCATAATTATAACCAGAGGTTTATCAATAGTGATATTGGCTGCGTGCTAATAGGCACTTGAATGGTGCGACTAACAGAGCACTTCAAATTGTTGCTTAACTTTTTTTCTATTGTAAATTTGAAGTTTATTTTTTACAATTCTCATGTCGTTAAAATGCATTATATTTCTTTAATAATTTTATCACTCTTGCATTTACCATTAATCTCATTAAATTTATTATTTATTTATTACTTTTATAGTTTTTTTTTTATATATAATGACGATCATCGCGATACATATTATTTGATGATTTCTTTATCGGATATCGCTGCCACAGGTCATATTGTCATCTTCAAAGGGTAGAGGATGCAATAATGAAAATAAGTGATAAAAACGGCAAGAGGATTACACGCCAATACGGCAAGTGAATGTATGTCGTACAAAAAGGTTCGATCTGCGGCGACGGCGTGGTTCGTTGAGTGACAAAGAGAGAGAGAGAGAGAGAGAGAAAACAGGGGAACGGAAACAACAAGAGAGCCGGTGACGTTGACAACCGGGACGCTAGACACAAATAAAAACAATCAAACCGGGAATTGAAATCAAGGAATTTCCAGGATAGATGAAGGAAACAATAACCAGTCAATCGGTGTGGAGATAAGAACTTTATCAAAGTTATAAGTTTACGCCTTGATTGATTATTGTGGGCAATAAGGCAACGATATAATCGGTAATGTCTACGATTTTGTAACGATGATTGGGACAAGTTTGGGCTGTACCAAATAATTAGATTCGATTATAGTACGCTGAAAAAAAATTTGTTATTTTCAAGTAAATATTTACTTGAATAGTAGCAAGTAAATATTTACTTGAATTAAGAAAATGTTAAGAAAATGTTTCCTTCTTTTTAGTAAATCTTACTTAATTTAAGAAAATCTTTTCTTAATTCAAGTAAATATTTACTTGAAAATAACAATTTTTTTTTTAGTGTAGTATTAACATTATCATTGTTAGGCTCACAGCAATATCAATGACATTTCAAACGCGCAATCTCACATTTATAATTCTACTTAAAAATGGCGAAATCGACCATTACGGCATAAGTTGGCACTTTGAGAGGAATCAAACTTGAATTAAACTCAAACTCCCTGTAATGAGGTTGAATAAAGTACTTTAATATATATATATATATATATATAATCAATAATCCCCACGAATTTTCCAAGTCGTGTTTATTAAATAAATTCCAGAGATACAAATTAATTATACGAAAAGGAAATTACGAAAGTTTATTTTATGATTCATTCACGACTGCAAATTTACATAACTAAACGCGAATGCTGCAATCTTTAATTGAAATATTTTCAAAGTTTGTTTAAAACTATATACAAAGTATATTGGCCGCAATTTAACAATAGTTACTCCACTTTCCATTTTTTTTAACTTCTGCTAATTGATGCTTGATGATAATACACTCTAGCTGGTGCATTATCTGCATGTACGTAGAGTAATAAATATATATAATAGGAATAGCATAATAATAGAGAAATTCGATATTGGTCAAATTAACCGAATTACGGAGTTTGTTTTCAGACGTTGTATACTTTATCGCGTGTACGCAAACCAATTATTAGAAAAGTTGGGTCGCTTCCTATAGTAAAGTAAGACACGCAAAGCCGCTTACGAAGCAATTTTCTCATCTTATTTGATTCTCGACTGCCAAAAAACCAAAAGTCAAGATGTGAACTTGTCGCAAATACTGACGAACTGTCGTAAAATATTGCCTTGCTTCTGGTGTAAAATCGATTTCTTTTGTTTCCATGCTCTCTAAAGTTAAATCAGCGAAAATCCGCTGATTTGCAGCCTAAACCCTACGATTTGCAGCCTAAACCCTACGAGATGGTAGGGTTTGGACTGATTATCAGTGCATATTCGCTGATTGGCAGTTACTTTCGCTGATTCAAATTTAGAGAGTGGAAATGAATTCGCCCCATAAATCGAAAATAAATAAAAATTATTTTAATTAAAATTTTTTTTTAATAATTTAAGTTCCGAAGAAACTTTCAGAAAAGAAGATTGGCAGCGGAGACAAACATTAATAAGATTCGGACAACAATTCCTAAATTTGAACAAACATTCGAGATACGAGAATCTACAATACTGCACATTCAAACACGTGCAGCTGAATATACATAAAAATGTACGTATAAGATGTCCATTGTGACCAAAAAGTATTTGGTAATTTCGAAAAAGTATACGAATATATAACTATTAAATGTTTTGCATTCATATTGCTGTATAAAAGAATCCGCCTGCAAGTGAATTAATAACTCACTTTTTTCATGCATCAAGGAGCGTTTTTCGCAATATAACTTGGTTCGTCACGGGCATAATGAGTTTCGTGAAAAGCGACTTTTATAGAAAGACGTTTACGTCTGTTCAACGATACTGCGGCGTGTACGTCCCGGCGACAGATTAGGATAGACAGAATGGAATATACGCGGGAGCGGCAAAAAGCATATTGCGAATCTCAAGTGATGAACGCAATTCGTTTTCACTGCAATTATATCTTGTTTCTTGATTTAAGTAATTAATAGTTTTACGGGAATGAGAAAAGTAAATTAAATTCATAACATTTCATAGCGGAATTATTCGTGCGTCAGATCAAACAAAATTTTTATGTCACGGTTAATAATTAACAAATCGTAATTAAAATGATTATTTTTTAAATTTTGATTCTGTTTTACTTCGATGTCCTCTGTCAGGATCGAACTTTTTATAACATATCTCATATTATATTTCTTTGTTACTTTTTTATTTTTCTTGCAGCTATGATTTTTGTCTTCGTACCCAATTAATAGTGGACGTTCATTGGACGTCCATGGATAAAAATTGGACATACGTCGAATTTCCAGATATGTATACGAATATTGGACATCCAGATACGCGTACATTGGAGGATCAATGTACGTTCAGTTTTTATCCATTAGAAAACTGATTAATGTTTGCATCCTTTGTACATTCAACGGACGCCCAGTAAATGTCCTTTTAGCAATTTAAAAATATTACATATGTATTTATTAACACATACACATGTACGTGTAAATTACTTCACCTGCAATGCATTATTGGAATTAAAAAGGAGTCATATATACGATTATTCTGTAATAATTTATTATTGTTCATCAATTCTGAAACCTTTTCGTTTTGGAATGATTAACAATTTAATTTTCAAATTTCACTCGAAACGTCCAAAGAGATGTACACAATACATGCCCTGGTTCAGATATACACAAATGTTTATATACTCCATTATGTCTTACTAAATCTACAGTTGAAAGCTGCAATTGTTCCAGTTCATACAGAGTGGCCTAAAGCAATATTGCAGGTGTAAGGTAGGGTCGCAAGGGTACCATGCACGAATTCATTTTTACCGTTTAACCTAATCTCTTTACATCTTTCAGTGATGTATACATAGGGTTATATTAGGTCAGCTCGTGCATCGTTTTGGAAGCGTAGATTGTAGATCAACTATGTATTTGCGATATACATTTTCAGTTTTATATTTACATACACATTTCTGAGAAATAGGTAAATGACTGAATCATATATGGTTATATCTGGATCATATATGTTCCAGATATGGTCATATATAAATTAATAATTAACAATTTCTTCTTATCTGACACTTTCTTAAGTGAAATATTCTATATGTAATTCTTCTTTTTTTATGTCATATTGACGAGGTATTAAAGAAATACAATTTTAGTTTGACGTTTCGGCTATGTATTTTAGCCCCCTTTCAGAAAATTTTATTCTAAAAATTTTATACAGAAAATTACATATTTATTGTTCTTCTTTTTCTATCAAACTTTTCAATTTTTGAGCGAAAAAATCACAAAAAAAGTTTTGAAAAAAGTTTATGTTAAAAAGTCTTAATTTGTATTTTTGCTTACCTGTATTAGTAGTATGATACGGTATTAAATCCATTTGAAAATAAACCTTATTTAAAACCAGTGTAAATTAAAAAAAAATATAATTTATTGAGTATGATACTTAGTAAGTAAAAATAATTAAAAAAAAAAAAAAAAATAAATTTTGTTTCCTAACGTACTTGTCATTATTGGTTTTCACTCATAGACTGAAAAGTTCTTTAGATTACAATTTCCTTTCTATGTATGTAATTTATTATTGTGTTTATACATTGTTTTTATTTTTGAATTTGAACGACCGTTAAATATATGTCAAGTAAGTTTGATTTTTCGAAACGAATATTTACTGAATTATTATTATTTTTGGTAAAAAAATTTTCCATATGTTTTCTTTTATATTTATTTCTTTCAATGGTCAAAATTTCGACATTTTTAAAATCAAAACTATGTCCTGTATAGATTCTATGTTTTGTTAGTCCGGTATGTTTGTCTTCTTTTAAATAAATATTGTGTTTATGTTCAGAAATTCTATTTTTTAATAATCTACCTGTTTCTCCTATATAAATTATTTTTTATCAATTATATATGACCATGTATAATTATATATGGATTTTGACCGGATATAAGTATATATGTATTATATATGATCATATCTGGAACATATATGATCCAGATATAACCATATATGATCCAGATATAGCCATATATAATTCAGATATAATTATATCTGAATCAATTTTTTCCCGGGTATTATAAAGTCGTTCATATATACAATCTCTAAATCCCATAGCGATACTAAAATTTGATAAGGAACATCATCATGTCAAAAAAAGCAAAAATAATGTATTATTTTTCATCAGACTGCATTTCCTACTAATATTCTGTGTTAATAATTAATTGAAAGCGGTCAAGAGAATTAATATACGTCTAAAAATAATGAGCTTTTATTAAACTTCTTAAGATAATTCTTAATGGCTCTGATGCATATGGAAACCAGATGAGCAATTGTAAGCAATGCGGACTGCATCGTCGCAATATAGAGTTGATCTCGTTTTTATGCGTTTAAAAAAGTCTCGATATTAAAAAGACCACCTTTATAACAGTAGGTTTTCACGATATATAAGAACCCATAAGCATGTCATCACGCTTGGTGTTACCATTAGGTGTAATGCGGTCATTTGATGTAAACAGTTTCAACGATATAAACAACTCGTCTTGTTGTTTATTTAGTTACCTGTACAGAGTTTGTACAGAAATATGATTAATACCAATTGTATTGGGAATTATGTTTCCTTCAGGAATTGTATATTTTTTGGGTCACATATTTTTCACCCTATCATCGATACGATAGATTCGTTTTTGTTTATAATCCCGATGATGTTTTTTCGAACTTGACCTACATTTCTCAATGGATATCCATATCTTTGGAAAGTCCCAAGTAAAGAACTCGAGAAAGATTTCAAAATTCCAATCGTCGTTGCCCAAAACTGCCATACATATGCCCGTACGATCGTTTCGATTACGTTTCCCAATTTCGTATTGTCAAATGCAATCAATGTTTAGAGCGGACTGGACATCGAAATACGCTTGGAAAGCTGCGCAGGAAATCTTCCCCGCATGAATAAAGAAGCTGTATTTACGAGGGAAATAAAAATTACCCGTACGTTATTGTAGCGTTGGCGCAGCCTCGACGAATTTCCATATCGAAAGCACACCAGGCGAGAAGTGTTATAATATTGCAGTGTTTATTGCAGCTGGCTCTCGAAGTCTATACATTTTACGCGGCACGCAACCCGATATCACCCGTCGGTGCATCCTGAAAAACAGTGGTATGTTCGGGCGCATAAATTCCACCGAAGACAAAGTTTACAGCGCGTCGCCGGAAAAATACATACACGCTAAAATTCCGGGCGTCGAAGAATTTTCGCGTTTCCACAACGCGATATTATTCACACTCGAGAAATGCCCCTCGGACATTTTCGCTGACATTCTCATCTTTATCAACATCTGCACTACTTTCATTTCCGTTTGCATTTTGTTTACGACGTATATACGTTTAGGAAACACAATGCGCCTAATTGATTTACTATATACCACTTGACGAGATGATTTCATTCGAATTATAAAATTCACATATACATATCCAAGGTGAGACTGAATAAGTAGATCACTACTGGTACTCATTTCTTAATGTCACTGATGTTGGTAATACCGTTGGCAAGGATCCTCAAAGAATGTAAAAAGAAATATTCATCGATAATTTAGTAACCAAGGTTTTTGATGTTTTTGCAAAAGCGTATATAAGAACGGTTTTGCATATAGTAGGTTATAATCGACTTATGATCATGCAGAAGGTATTACCAAAGATGCCTTCCACTGATTCGGATTCTCGTCTCGACTGCTGCTGCTGCAACCGAATAGCATCAGTCGTAAGTAATTTTTAACGATTCCATCTTCCATTCAAGATGGCTAATATCCAGCAAAAGCATTTCGAGGATTCGGGTCATGTATCCCATCCGCGGCATTATTTATCTTTTCCTTTCTTGCAGCGGCATTATTCTCGGGCGTCACGCGTGGAAAAATGATCTTATCCCAGGGAGAAGAAAGGAGACGGTACTCTGATTGAAAGTTGAACGCGAAAAAGTTGAAAATGCGACTCAGTTTCGTGCATCTGCGTCGATCGAGCGATCCTTGGAGAGTCTAGTAGTACCTACTCGGGGCAGACTTGCATAAAGAATTACGGTAGCATGCAGGCGATGGGTTGATGTTAGCGAGAGTCGGCCGTTGGAGTAACTTTCTGGGCAAAAAAGAAGACAAGAGTCAAGTGGCGTGGATGGCAGCACTGCTGCTGCTGCTGCTGACGTCGTTCACGTGTTGTTGGGAACACTGACGAACGAGGCGTTGCTACGGTCGCGACTTCCCGGCAACTGATGAAATTGTTTACTAAAGCTGCAATACGATTAATCTTGAAACAAGAGCATCCCATTTATTAGAATAGGCGAGCACCGAGTTGAGTTACCTGATTATCGAAGGATAGGGCGGTTCGACGAGCTACCTTCGAACGAAGCAAAGGAATGCATCAAGTATTTTAAATTCTTCGACGTACTTGTAAAAGGAAACTCGCTTAGCAGAAAACTGAGCTAGAATTTTTAAGTATTAGTGCGCAAATCAGTTTATTAAAGTTTGCGATCGTAAAACTTCCTTGGGCTTGTGCCGGAAAATTTTTTAAAGCGAAAGAGCTTCTAAAGTAGAATGTTCAGCAACGAAATTTATCATCAATTTTGAATATATGCTTACGAAACAATGTTCTTTCATGAAAAGAAAAAAAAAAAACTATTGCAAATACATTTACAAATCAAGCGTCTGAAATAAAGATTAGGTAATTTCGAGAAAAAAAGGGATAGAGCGATAATATTCACGTTTAGTAAAGTAGGAATGTTGAAAAACCAGAGTTACTATCAACTTGTGGCCTTCGAAAGTAAAAACTACGCATCATGCGTTCATGAAACGATTGGCTGAGAAATTGAATCGACTGACAAAAAAAAAAAAGAAGTAGAAATTCATAAAGAAGAGTGCAAATTCTGAACTGATGATCAAATTTTAAGTGATTTGAAGTCGCATAATTGAATTGCGGAATATTAATGGAATAAATTCAAGTGAACTGAACGATTCGACGCAACCAATTAAATAGGACTGGAAATACGTAATTCGTCAAGTGATAAATTATGGAGTCGAATTCATCGAATACGATTAATTATTTCGATGCAACAAGATTACGCTGGAAAGCCTTCGTTAAACTGAAGTAGCCGGATATTATTTGTATAAACAACTTTTAATTTGAATAACGTGATGCATGAAGTAGCCAAGTACATTATCTAAAACGCGAATATATATCGTCGAAAACTAATGCAAGTTTCATTACATCCGCTTAGGATTCGAGAAAAAGGAGTCCATTTTCTTTTTTACCGTCAGTTTGTTGCCTTCGTCGTCGTGAATGCAAATTATATTGACCACATACGACGTAGAAGCGTATGGATTATTTTAATCCTTTTACATTGATGTATCAGCTTTGGCAAAACCGGGACAAGTTTGGTAAGAGTATTAAGCATCAATTCTAAACACTTCTCGGTGTACGCTAGACCATATTACTTCGATCCGCGCTGCGGGCGTAGTATATATATTGGGTGGGATCGGTGGCAGAAGGTAGCCAGCACGGAACCCCCATTAAAATTGACGAAAACCAATTAAAATCAGAGTACAAATTGAAAGAAATCAATCCCTGCAGATAAAAATAATGGTATAGAAATAATAGAAAAATGTAATAAGAGATATAGTTTTTACAAAAGTATAAAAATGACAAAAAATGTGCACGTAAAAGTTTCTAGAAAGCTCTAAAATTTATAAAAAGCTTGTGACATTTTGCCGAGTAAGTCGCGACAAATAGCTAAAGTTAAATGGACTAAAAGTTACAAAAAAAAAATCATAAAACACTGCCTACTGTGACGGAAGTGAGTCACAATAGGACATCATAAACAATCACGTGACATAATGCACAAACAATCTTCAGGGCAAGGACTCGTGAAAATTTCTAATCAACAAAATAATTATAGTTAATACACGTTTCACAAAGTTTTAATTGATATTCTCGAATTTCGAGTATGTGTAATGATATACTTTGATTGTAGTGTATGCGTAAATTCAAAATTCATTATTCGATGTAATTTCTGCTTTACAAATTTATGTATATGCAATAGTAACATTGTTTGGAGTATAACATTTGTCGTTTGAAACAAAAACAATGTAGATTATTTTTGAGCTGTATAACGTTACACTATATATATATGATACTAAAAAGTATATAATATGTTCATTGAGACCGTGAAGTGAGATTAAATGAAATAATATAGTACAGATGCAACACATTGTTCACGACATGACTAAAATATATGCGTCCTGTTTGTCGTGTTTTCAAGACCGTTAACATTCAATAAACCATATTTTAACGTTTCGGCCATTTTTGTGGCCCCTTTCAGAATTTCTTTTCTGTAAAAATGTACACCCGGGAAAAAATTGATCAAATCTAATTAAAACGTTGTGAAGCAGCCCCCCGGACACCGCCGCTTAAAAACTAACCTAACCTAACCTAACCTAACCGTCACAAACCTGCCTGAAACACATATGTGTTGTCCACATATATGCCGCATCGTGTAACAGCAAAGTCCTGGAACTATCGGTAATTTGTCAAAAAATTTCCAGGACGGTCCTGGAAGTATGCACTTGTCCTGGAATTATCGGGTACTTGCCATTTTTTGTCCTGGAACTATCGGTATGACATATTTATGGACATATATCGTTATATCTCAATTATATATGACCATATCTGGAACATACATGATCCAGACATAACCATATATGATTCAGATATAATTATATCTGAATCCATTTTTTCCCGGGCAATTCTAAAATGTATACGACATATTGAATTGACTTTCGTAAACATACCAGTTCGTATGTAATTTATAAAATTGTTTTAGAATTGTTTTAGGATTTAATTCGAAATAATGCGCTAAGAATTATTGGAGTTGTATTATAGTTAAATTCAGTTTTGCTGATATATCATTTCGCATTAAAGAACTCGAATACTCATCAAGTGTGAAATGCGATTGATTTAAATCGCGTACGTGATAAATGATACACATTTACAGAACGCTTTCATTCAAAGGTAAAGGAATTTAAATCTGCATTGTTGGTTGGGCACATAACATTTTTACATATCCATGTATGTGGAGAATTTGTCTAAAGAGAACTTTTTGTTTTTGAACGAACGGCAAAATAGTACACAGGTAAACAACGAGCCGTGGAAATGAAAATATTTATGTCGTAAATTAACATGTTACTTCAATAATTTATTAAATATATAAATATACATGTTCACAATATTGGAAGTTAATAATTTTATTTATTTTTTATTGTTATTGTTACGTTTGAAGCCGTGAAGTTTTTAACAGACTTTATTTTATATCAGTTTGTTTTGAATGTATTTAAATCATATACATTAAATTATTTACCTCTTATTACTAACAATGTATATTTCATTATAAGTCAGATATGTTTTGTATATGTATCGAAATTTTGCGAGCCCACGCCAGGAATGTTTCACAAGTCCAATTGCGAAATTTGCGAAAAGTACATATATGCATATACGATACTCCGGGAGAGACAATGCATATCAGTCTTTTTTATTTTTGCATATTCCATCGAAAACGATTGTTAAATTAGTTCGTGGTAGCATCCGAAAGGTCGTTTGAATTTACATTCGTGGATTCGACTTTTACAGGGGGGCAACAACTTGGCTCAGTTTGACTCCGGGAAAACGCAGCCAACCGAGCGAGCCAATTGTCTTCTGGTTATTATTTCCGGCGAATCTCGTTTTCCGGACTTTGATGTCTCGTCGTCGTCTTCTTTCCTTTCCTTTTGCGCTTATGCAATATTCATTCATTATCTCGCTGAAAGCCGCATTATGTCACCAAATTATTACTGAAAGTAAATGCGTAATCCTTTCAGCTAAAGGGTTGAGATTTGCGGACAATGTTTTACCTAGTTCGAATAGGGCAGAGATGCAAAGCAACCTGCATTACATTGACAAAAAGATGTCACGATTCTTGATTAAAAGACGTCTTTTAGTATACGTGGTATGCTACATACACCATAGATTAGCACGAGAAATCCATATCGGCCGTCGCAGAATACAAGATAGAAATTAGACATATCATCCTATTTGATGACATGAGCATCTTATAGCAACAAACTAGCTAACGACGTAAATTAAGACTATGGGAAAGGTAGGGATGATTACATCGAACTAATTAGTAAACATCTGATTTGCTATAACGGTAGTATATTATATATGAGCGGGATGAGCACATTAGATGTACAGTGTTCGTATTGACGATATGACCTCGTGATGTGTTTGGGGGTAACGCGAGGATGGAGCGTTGACCCCTTCCTAAAAAGGTGATCTGACGTGTGCCGATACTTTGCCTCTTCGAGTAAAAACGTTTAGACCTCATGCAGTACCTGATAGGATGAGAAACGATTGATGAAATATATAGAATTTCAATGACGATTGGTGTGCAATATCAAAGTCCTTGCACCCTTCTTGATGAATTAGCCCATACTGTGCTGGACCCCAAGTGATAAAAGTCGGTTCTCGTGGTGGTTGACAATTCTTTTATGAATTTTGACACGTCGCTTTATGTTCGTTTCACAGGTCAAAGTCGCGCCTCATTCGTCTTCTTTCGCCGATTGAAGTCGTAACTTTCCAGAATCCCCCAGAAAATCCTCTCAAGTCCGGACGGCTTGGCTCTCTCACTGCGCTGACCGTGACTCTTGCACACTGCAACACTTGCATTACATTTAATTTCTGAGAGGCGGCGCTGAAATAATTTATGATATGATAGATTCGAGCGTTGGAACGCGTCCAAAAGTAAAGAGGACCCACATTCGCGGGACGGAAAGCAAAACGTTAGGTTAGGTTGGATGTACGCGCATCTACGGGATACACGAGGAGGTCGACGCCCATAAATTCTGCATTCGAGGGAATTCTATGGGGAGGAGGCGGTGCACACACTCGTGACCCAGAGTGCAGGGCGACCCGCGCCAGGAACGGTGCACGCATTGTATATAGTGCCACGTAACGGAGATTGCTCGAAGTCGAAGGATTTATTTGCACTACAGAATCTCGCACCTGATTTTAAGTATTTGTCTTTTCACTTAAGCGCACGAATACGCTTTTGCGCGGCGCAATTATGGTTATTGACTTTCCGTAATATATATGGAATATTATGTGACTGCGTGACTCGGAAATGTTTATCTTCGCTCATGTAATGTGCTTAACAGCTTGTTTGCTGAACAGTTGTTAAAACAGATTAGAGTAATCTAATGCACCAATTAAATTTCGAGTAAAGCGCATTAATAAGTTAACAGGGAAACTCGCGCCGCCAATCTCCTCCAGTGCTACGAGATATGGATACCGTGTAATAAAATTATAGGTGAGATTTCACCATCTTTCGAATCTATTTTATACGAAAGTATACCAGTTCTCTAAATAATGATGAAATATGTGACTTCATGAAGCTAATAATGAAAAGTCCAGCATTTCATGTAAAAGCCTATTATATTAATAAATCATATTTTACATCGACATACATTGACAAAAGCTATTTGTAATATTATCATTCGATAATATTAATTAATTCATTTAATGAAAATAATTCTTCGACAATAAAACAAGCAAATATAATTATTATTAATCGAAATATGACGATAATATTAAATTGAATCCACTGAATGTATTAAGGCAGCTTTCCAAATAACAATATTTACAAAATAGTCATGGTATAAAAGTAATATTGTTATAAATGTAATTTGAAAATTTATCCAATAAAACCATTAAATTTATTGTCCTTATGCATATGGAACATCCTATTACATTTTCATTCATTGAATTGTTTATAGAATGTTACCACGAATTTAGAAAATCGTGTCAATATATTTCTACGGAAGCATACACCAGATTTATGCATCTGATATTTATTCACGATAATATATGTATAGTAGTAAAAAATATTTAGATAATGACCAGCAATTTTGCTACCATGAATAATGTTGGAAAAATATTTAAGGGTTCAAGACCCAGTGGCTAAATCGATTTTGAACTTCCATGTCCCGCCGCAGTCTCTCGAGAGTATTAAAACTTTTGGGGGCGTTGAAAGGAAATTACCGGCATGACTGAAATGCCGAATTAAATAATCCACAAATATTGTATCTTGTAAAATCTCCATATATTTCATTAATTTCATTTTACCAAAATCCGAGCGGTAAATTGAAATTATCTGCTGAATAATCAAGTTATTTCCTTATACGGGAATTGGATTTCGGGCGATTATTTAAATAGTTCAAAAAATAGGTATATACAATAAGGCTCTCAATTAAATTGTCCTTTTGCCATTCTTTGGAACTTGGCCAGAAAAAGACGTTCCATTCTACATGCACACTCATTCACGTATATGTGTGCGAGTGCGTTTTTCATTCCGCATTGGAATACTCGTAAAAAGTACGAGTTTTTCAATTTACCTCTTGACTCATTTTCTCCAGGATTTTATTTCGAATTTTGAAGCACACTTGCAGATCCGATTTCCCTGGGCACGTTCATTCTACCTTGCGCATTTTCCGCGGATCCGTATATACTTTTCGAATCCCGTTCCGGCTCGTTCCGTTCCGATCGACTTGGCGCCTGATTCAAGTTTGTGCAACAATGTTAGGGCGGATGGAGAGACGGGTTTCTTTCTAGATCGAACGGTCGGCTCTGTTTGCACTGGCTATTCCCCCATGGACGATATATAGATCGGTACGTCTTCGATCTCAGATAATTACCTGGACCTCACTCGATTTAAAAAAGTTCTACAGGATTGACTGTTTGCGCGCCATCTGTGTACCCGAAGCCTCTGGTTGGTTTCCATTTTATTATAAAAGAGGTTTTCCTATATAAAAACGTGTAAGAGAATTATTAGCAAAGTGCAATCGAATTTTCGAATCTCATCGATGTGCTTTGCTAGATTCCAACTCCAGAACCGATTTCTGACCAACAACGACTTTACAAAAAAAAAAGTAGGAAATTGGCCTCGTATTTACGATACGCCGCTTTGACGACGGACAGTTCAGCAAAATATGTTCTAGAATTTCATATTTCCACGACGATCTATGATGGATTTTGTAGAAAAGGGTCTGCTCCCATTCGGATTTATCCCTGGATTTTCAACCATCCTCATGTTTGCGAAAAGTTACATGCGGGTTTATCACACATGGAAAGCGGCACTGCATGAAATTCATGGAAAGTTGAGTGATTCAAATTAACGCTTTACGGTACGCTAAACGTTGCTTTGGAAAATACCGTCAATTTAGAAGAGTCTAACGGTTCGATTCATATTTTTAATTGATTGAACTTTTTATCAAATACGTAAATTTGGAGTTTTTTCTCGCGTAAAAGAGAGGAGAGTCCTAATGAATATTTTATCCGTATATAGCAACATTAAATTTCTAATGTTGCGTTACAAGGTTGAACCGTTTCCAAAATTTGAATAATAACCGTGTGTTTGATGCTAATGAATATTAAGGGTTCATTTCCGCCACACGTAACTAGATCTCGCTAAACACGCAAGTTACCCTCATTAACGTCTCGCAACGAGTAATTTGCCGTGAATTAACGAAATTAACTCTTAGATCATCTAATCCATTTCGGTTTGGCCGTATAATAACTTTTACGTCAACTTACCGTCGGAAATATAACTTTCCGAAGAAAAATGAAACGCCGGGTAAAGACTCGGTCGACGGGTTAAAATTCACTTACGCTTATCGCCGCCCTTTTTCCACGGGGGAAGTGCCATTTTCCCGGAGACGCGAATCGCGTCAGTCAAAGAGCGCTTTAAAGGTCGGCTGCTGCCTTAAAGTGTCAGTTTTACTGCAATAAGACGTCGTTTCGCCATCAGTCGGATATTCCTTGTAGCGTGTATATGCTGAATCTTAATCCGGAAATAATGAGTTCCGGGCGGTGCCGCTTAATCCCGCATTAACCGCGTCTATAGGAGCCACGATTTCGTCCCCTGTTTAAGCCGACGAGTAATGAACACCGGGCAAACTACTCTATTTGACAAATTCGAGAAAGCAGGGGATGCATATATGTATAGCACGACCCTTACGGAAATGTACACCAAAAAATATTGTTCGGGGTCCGAAATGACACCGAAGTCGGTGTAAACACTAAAAAAATGGGTGTAGACACTAAAAAAATTGGGGTTTACACCCAATTGGGTGTCATTTCGGACACCGAACATATTTTTTTCTGTGAGGGGAGAGGAGCGCAACACTCGTATCGGATTCAACTGAGAACTTGTCGGTGGTTTTTTTGCAACGCACCGAATCATTCGAAAATTACCCGGAGGTGGCGCTTTCGCGTATATATAATACACGAATCTTGCTGACAAGTTTAGAAATTACTGCTGATGCACTCGTTCAGCGTCTACGGTCGTTACGACTTAATCTCTCAACTGTTGATTCCCTGGAAACTCGTAAAATATAACTCGTTCCTTATCGTCGCATAATTCGCCTTTAAAACCGTTGAGAAGCGGGGCGATAAAAAAAAAATAGGAGGGAAGACTACCCTCGAGACTTCCGTAGATTACCCAGGGCGCGGCACACTGCAACGCAATTAACTTAGTGTTTGCGGAACTGCCTCCTTATACCCGTTAAAAGTTGCCAACATATACTTATTTGGTTTATTGGTTCATGGATGTGTCCCAGCTGTCGACCTGGAACTATCGTTGCGGTTGTCTCTCCGACTGCGGTTGTATACCAATGACGCGTCTGCAGCGGGTAACAGGGCAATGTAGGACTTGGTTATGGTCGAATAGGTACAGCAACACAGACTCGAGGATATAGAGACTACATCCTCGAGGTCCGTCGCTCGAAGCATTTAAAGCCGTATACCTTGGATTAACACCCCCCACCCCGGAAAGGCCGAGGAGCAAGTTTTCCAGATATGCTCGAAGCTGTTTAACCCTCGTTCGCGTAACGTGTGCGGAAGGACGTCATAGCCGATGTTTAAAGACTTACCCTCTTGATAATGCAATTACCTGGGCGCCCAACGATCCTTACGCAAATAACTGAACGCGATCACGGGCAGGTGGGAAATTGTAAAATCCGTACTATATAGAGTGTACCAGCGCACATAACTTACGTAAATTTAGCGTGAAACGGCGAATTTCCCGTTGGCGAAATTCGAAAATGTTTCATCGAGGTTTGCAGGAGAGACGATTAAAAGATTTGCACGTGGAGAAACAAAACGGATTAATGGAAGTTTTAATTAACTTGATGAAGGGTTACGTAAAATACGGAATTGTAATTGTTAATTACGTTATAAATTTCGCTTTAAGAAAGAGAATGAGTCGTAAAAGTATGATGTAATGTTTTCGATAGAAAAGGATATGAAACGTATTTCATGAATTTATGAAAATATCCTTTGCGATTTTAAAAAAGAATCATTATTCGATCACTCGTTAATGATTTCGAAATCAACGGATAATAAGATGCATGACTATCGATCGAATTAATATTTCGGTTACTTCATATTCTTTCCGAGAATGATTAATAGATAAATTAAAATTCGAATAATTAGGTCAAATTCGCAGGAAAAGTTATATCAGCTGAATTAATGCCTGCGACTATAGGAATTGCGACCGAGGCATAATAACCCGTTGAATTCATTGAATTACTTTTAGGATAATTGGTTTTCGCGCGGCGTTAAATTCGCATATCTAACTCTTTGGAATTAAGGTGGTTACGTTTTATAAGTGACATTTTGTTTTTAAGAAAGTGTTTTTCAAATAATACATATCGATATTATGTAATGCTATTCAATTTTCTCTCCGTTTATCAGCATGTGAAATACACGTTTCATTTCAGCTGCGGGTGCAGGTATCACATACGTCAGGAATTTACAACTTTCCGCCCTAGATACGCAATGTACTTTTGTTCTTTAGGATAGATGCCGTAATCCTTTGATCAATTATTATTATTATATTACTAATGACACATTTATGAAGGTTACGTCAAATTGCCGTTTGACAAATTACTTTTAACTGCGCGGTTTAATCGATCATTCTTGGTTGATTATTTTTCAATCGCTGCGGTTCCGACAAATTTCTATAGTCGTTATAAAGTTTAAAATTTATTGTAGGAATTACTTTTCCGATATTTAGTTACTTGATATTTGATGAATGTTTTTATCGAAAGTTTGTATAGGTATTGAATGGAATTTAATTGGCGTCTCGTTAATTAATTTCCTCGTTACCGATGGCTTATTAATAATATAAAAATCATTTATTTTGTCAATCAATTGCGTTTTAATAAATCTACTGGCTCGGGAAATGCGATTCGAATCACGCAATTTCCAATTTGTTTCGATTTCCTTTCTTCGCATATACATATTTTCCCACGATCCTCTATATAAGAGAGTAAATGAAAAAATTCAGGCGTCACTTCAATCGTCGGTAATAAATCCGCAGGACCGTCGGAAGCCGCTAAATCGCGATGATACTTTTATGCAGCGAGTAATGCACGTAAATTCATCCCTCGGGGGCGGCCATTAAAATTCCATGTTTATGACCGAAGCGAAGGTGGCGCCATCCGCAAGAAAGGGGAAACGGACACGAAAGGATTCTACTTGTGTTTGGTGCAAGAAATATACGGACGGTATACGGTCATAAACGCTCGTTCATTCGCAAAGGTTTGCCATCGTGATTAACGCAGACGGATCTAGTCATTTTTCACGAAAACTGCCATCTTAAGCAAAAGTTTCTCTCTCCATGAGCGCGCGGTTATCTTTCAAAACTTTCCGAATTCTTCCGTTTATGCCATTTACACACTGTCTTATGTTACGACGTTTTTTTGTATTCAGCTTTCGCCGATTCCGACCATGTCGCAGTTTCGATTGTAGCCGCAAATTATTCTGAACTATTTTTTGTTGTCGTTTGTCCCATTTATTAATTGACAACATTTGATCCGAAACGAACGGTTCGCCTCTCGTCATGTGGGATTTTTGTGGAATTCTATTGATTTTAAAACGCGACCAGTCCATCTCTGCAGGAAACGAGATGATTTTACTTTTCCAGGCGTATATTTTTAATTGCGCCCGGTATAAAAGAGCAGTTTTGTCCTCCATAATGGTTGATGTATAGCACAAAGCTTGTCACCGCTTGCGAAGCGAGCTCAGATCGTAAATTTGCCTCAGTTATTCTTCGTAGAAGAATCTTTGATGTATACGTTCGATAACGTGTCACGATGAGAATTTTTCGCAGATATTATTGGTATAGCTATATTGTAAAAGATCTTATACTTGCCGATTCGCTCTTTATAACGCACAAGTCGAGAAAAACGCGGCATTTATATGATGGGCGTGACTTTTAACGCGAATACGGGGATCCAGCGACGTGCTTTGAACGCGCAAATTAAATTTCAAACGTAATTGTACGCAACGTTACTTAAAGCGTAGGTTTTTGACGATACGCGTCAATCAGAGTATACGTGTACATTTATTTCAAAAAAGTAGATGTTTTTTTTTTTAATACAACCAGGTGGAAAATCGGTCGGGAAAAACTAGATTGCGACAACATTAAAATAGGTCCTGGACAGCGATTTCTAGTAAAAACTAAATAAAGTAAATGCAATCTAGTTTTTAGACTGAATCTGAGATTTTACGATTAGAAAACTATATAGTCAAGTATATATGTCTAGTTTCTGTCAATGTAGCCACGAGAGCCTCGAGCACATACAAAGGATAATCTCATTTGCTATGTGTTATTGAAATGTATATGAATAGTATTGTTTTCGGTCGCTTACATGAACCTGTTGTCTCTGTTTATTGTCTTTTATAATCTAGATGCATATATAATATGCTCAAGTAGTTGAGGGTTGTGTTACCCAAGTTACTGTGTAGAATTTCCGTAACACGTTTAGACACGTGACGACAGGTTAAAATATCAGGGCTAAACTGGAGTGGCACTAGTAATGGCCTGGACTTGTAATCTAACTACAATTATTTTTGGTGTAAAATTAGACTGATACTGGTTAATATTCTTGCAGTAATATCTGTCCGGACACTAGCCGAATTTTGTGTGCCACAGTATTATGTCTAGTGCCCGACTATTCGTCAGGGAAAACTATATCCAGGGCCTTTTTCTTAACCAGATTCAATTTCCGGGAACATAAATATCAGATGTTTCCAGTTCCTAGCCAGGAAATCTAGAAAATTTTGAATAAGCATTACATAACCTCTAAAGTACAAATATATATTCGGGGTTAATCTAGACTGGCACTGGCTATGAACCAGATTAGTTCATTTAAGGTAATCATTTCTAGAAAAAACTATATTGTTTCAAGCCAGTCCCAGGTAATAGAGCCTATCTAGGTTTCCCATCCAGTACCCGATCATTGTAAGGGAAAACTTGCCACGGATTTTTTTTTTTGCCTGGACATAATTTCTACCTAGGACGAATATGTAAATAACAGATTTCAATCATATTTGAAGTAGATCAGAACAAAGCTTATTGGTATAGTTACTTAAATTGACTGAGAGCTTGAAAATTCAATGGAATAATATGTTTTGATTAAAACAAGTTATCAAATTAATTACTTCATCTGGTTCACTTCCAGCCAGTCTTCGTTTATCTTGCATAAATATGTGTTTCGTAACTGAACCTAACTAGGTACAAATACAAACATGCCAGATAAGAGCATGTAGTCGAAACTAATTTAGAGCCTTAACCAAACGACTCTCGTGAAACCCAGAAGACATTTCAGTTGAAATTCTTATCCAGTACAAATATAACTATTTTCAACCGTGCATCTCATTGTATACATTCGTTGCATTCACGCGAAGTCAATCTTCTCCCTCAATATCTAGATAGGATCTCAAATTCTTCAAGTCTTATTTTAGATATGTACTCTTTTGTTCCTGATATATTCAATCCGTTTATTTGATCATTGATGAATTCTCGATTATACTTTCAAGTCAATGGCATCCGCACAATGTCGCTATTAAAAAAACACGCACGCGAGGATGCTGCGTGTACGGTTAAGTTCGCAGTTTGATTTACGCGGTTGACGCCCGTCACTGCATGCTTTAGTACCTATGGAGCTGCGATGTCTGATTACACGTAACTTACGTGCTCGCCGGATACGAGTGCACCGCGCATGCATTATGCATATTACGAAGCGCTTTGTCTCATCCCCCTTTTTCATTTGTACTCCGCGAATTTCTCCCTCGTCCTTCCGTTTTTGTCTTTCCCGTTCACGCCCCCATTTCCTTTTTCTTTCAGTTTTCCTTTTCTATAACCTGCTGCGGTTTTCACTCTTACGAGAAAGAAATTCTAACTGAAAATTGTGTTCTTCTTTTTGTGTTTGCTACGTGTTTGTACATATAAATGTGTCCGTGTAATGTATATAATGATGTTTCTAATTTAATCGCGATGATTTGATCTGTAGATCGATAATGTAATTTCAAGAAAATATATCATCTTGATTACGTCTTTTACACAGTTTAATCAGGAAACTTATCCTGGTCTGCGGTTAGCAGAGTATTGCCGTTTTTAATGTATTCAACAAATTAAACGTACAGATGCATCAAAAAGTTAGCCTAATCATAATTGATTTTATCTAATAACTCCATGGAATAAAGTTTACAATACGACTGTATGTCGTATAAAACTTATATAACATATACGCTTTAAAATGCTCGCAAAATATCACTTTAAGGTATCATGCACTTATCCTCAAAGATCTGTAACAAGAGGGATAAATGTATGTTGCAGCGGGGATGATCCTTTTGGTCTTCTAAGCTTATCGCGGGGATTATACTCTTTCCCTGGTAAAAGTTTTGACTGGGCACTGACCCAGGACAATGCAAAACCCGACAGGTATTGCAATAAGAACGTAGGTCCGCCAAAAATACGTCTACCATGGCTGATTATAAATGGGGTCGTAATAAATGGCAGGCAATGACTTAGGTAAAGATAAAAGTAACGAAGTGGTTGGATTACAAGTCATTTAATCTGAAGATTATGGAATTATTATAAAGGACGAAAAATAATCACGTCGAAAATGAATTTGAAAAGATTTGTAGAAATGGTAACTTTATTAGTAGTAACGACAACTCCGAATAGTAAGAAAATTACTTTAGTAACGATGAAAAATTACACATCTGATAAAAGTGATTGAAAGTAATTGTAAAGTAATTTGAAAAACTGCAACAAATTTAAAGTATTGTAATGAAAAACATTAAATATTACATTGCTTTGATATAAATTTACAATTGTATAATTTATATATATATTGGATGTCGATATACTTTATTATATATTTTAAACATAAAAAGAAAAATCAATTTTCTTAAACGACTAGATAGAAATCGCAAGAGAATTCTACATTTTTCTTTCTTCCTTCTCGTTTTCTCACGTATATGCTCTACAGCTTAAGGGTTTCAATAAAGCTCTTGAAATAACAAAGTAGGAAAGAAAAATTCATATCTCGGAGTAAAACGTTTGTAATAACGTTTAAAAATGAATTTTATATATGAAGTAAAGGGCACTTTTTCCATTCTTTCTTTTTGTTCTCATTCGTAATTAATAATGAGTATATTTAAGAATGATTATTAAACAGTTATTTTTAAAACATCGCGTTTTTTTCGTTTTATGGAAATTGTAGTAATTTTGGATAGGAAGAAATTTTATATTTTGTATTTTTATGTATTTTAGACTTTATTGACTGTTAATTAAAAGTATATCAAATTTAAAAAGTACGAAATGTATATATATATATACGGAGTATCTTCCCTCGTTAAAAAAATCGTTAAAATCCGTGTAGTTTATTTTATCGAACATTGGCCATCAATGTTAAACCTTTGTTTGGCTTTTCGAGTGATAGACAGATGCTTGAGACTATTTCGCTGCGTTTGTTCTGAGAAAGGGATCGAAGTACAATCGACGAAAAACAAACCACCCGTAGAAGACTGGAGATTTTTGTCCACGATACGGCAGTGACCGGACAACATTGTACGACACATGTCGGCCATAAGTTACATTCTCGAAACGGTATTTTGCAGTGCCACTCCTTTCAAAATTACGAAAAAAAAGGAAAAGTCTTTAGGTATTTCGAGGTATTCGTTATTAAAAAAAAAAAGTGGAATTGAACATTATTATTAAATATATTATTTCGTTTTAAAATTGTTTGTGCCATATCTGACGAAAGTCAATATTTTTTTTATATCCCTTTACTAAGAGCTCAAGAGAACTCGTCTGAAATACGAAATGAGTGACAAATGTCAAGCTTGTCGAAACATTTTAATGCGTTTCCTGAACGCTCGATTTCTTCTAAGAGCACTTATTCTACTATTTCGGAATATTCAGACGACTATTCGTTTTCTATTTAAGTGGTACATCTTGTAACATATTTTCTTATCTGTGCGTATATACATAGATATTTATTAGAAATGTTGATCTAAATAAATCCATCAGAAAACAAAAATTCAGAGCTGTCGTGTAGATCAATCTTTGAAAAATAATTCTGGAGGTTTTATACAAGGCCAAATTGGAGTTTCATTGCAAAAAAAAAAATACCGAACCGGAAAAGGTTCCAGTAGGGAATTTCATTAAGAAATACGAAAAAAAGACGAGAGAATAACTGTGCGAAATGTACGATGGAAATATAATTACTTGTAACTGTTAGAATAAAATAATACATCATGCTAAAACTGATGTCATTAATTATTTTATGATCATTGCAAAAATATATATATATTTTTTTACGCAGTTTCACTCCTAGAAAAAAATCAATAACAAATTTTTTATTGTATCTATTCTATTGTATCTACATATAAAAAAAAAAACATTTTCCAAGATTTAATAAAAAAGTATTCAGTATCGACAAATTCCCAATACCTTTTTTTTTCATCATCGCGACACATGTTTTGTTCTCCGACAACGAATTCAGTTTCAGCGTTATAAAAAGCAGGCGCTAGAATCAATGCGCGATGTTCGGCAATGACTCCTGAAGAAGGCAGAGCCGGGCAGAGCACGACCATAAATCGTCACAAGAGGTATTTTCTCGCCGGGCGTATGGTCGACACGTGCTACGCACTTTATCGGGCGTATAAAGACGTCTTTTCTGCTCACCTCCCCGTATAAAACGTCCCCCCATTTACAACGGGCGTTACACGACCCTAACACCGGTGTAAGCAAACAATAGAGCTTTAACTCGAAAGAGACATCAAACGGAGAGTCGTTTCAAAATTGACCTTGCACGCGTGTGTTTTTAACGCAGGCTTTTGAAGCATGTGCGTGGCAGATATACGTGAGAAAATGGTGGGAAAATGGCTCGTTTTGCGATCTACGGTACAACGTCGTGAAAATTATTTCGAAACATCCGAGGGGAATTTAGTACGTCATTTTGTGCGTAATAAAGACTCAATTGCGTATATAAAGAGATATAAAGAGAGGGCGCTTGCTTTGTGTATATACATCACATGTTGATGTCGGAAAAACGAATATGTGTCTTACAATTAAAGTGATTTAGATTTAATATGGGAGAGTAAAACTATATATACATGAAATATATATCATTATTCTAACTTTTCAGTTATTCATTTATTCACGATATAATAAAATATGTATAAGTATATCATTACAAATTTATTTATTATGTAATATAAAAAAAAACTTCCAGTACATGTTCATTAACCCTTCATATTGTATATCTATAAATACGTAATAAATAAATATAAACTATTGAGAAAATTAATGTACAGTACATTTTTAACAGTGATATTGTGTATTCGTAGGATTTAAAATCATATTTTGAAATTTAATATGTACTAATTCCACTTAATGAAAATATTTCAAATAGTAAAATATAGACTTCATTCCTTGCAAATAACGTTGTGACTTATTTAATTTGTTAATTCAATATTTTAACTGTCTTATTCGATGGACAAACGACGGTTTGCACATGATGAAATAAATAGTCATAAAACATATGAACACGAACAAATACGATTTATTTAATAACGTAAATAAACAAATTTAATTAATAAATTTATTTATTTATTTGATAAATAATAATATTCTTCAAATATAACGTATCGGCTTTTATTTTTTATAAAATTAAATAAAATTTAGAATAATTTTTAAAAATTATTTAAAAACGATTTATATATAATTATTGTTGACAAAAATTGATACAAAAATCATATCAAAATTTTATTCCGAAAGACTTCAACAAATAAAAATAAATAAATAAATTAATGAATTGTTTAAATAATTAAAAAACAAATAAATTAATTAATTAAAAGAATAAATTAATTAATTAATTTAAAAGAATAAATAAATCAGTTAAAAATAAATAAATAAATTAAAAGAAAAACAAAAAAGAAAAAAATGTTTTAAAAAATAAATAACATTAAGATCTAAAAATCGTGATTAAAAACTCTATGTAAGTTCAAATAAATACAAAAACATGGTCCAAAGGATAAAACACTTTAAAAATTATTATTTTTTTTTAATATGAATAACCTGATTATGTTTATTCAGTAAGATGTTACATTGAAAATTTTAGAAATACAGTTTTATACACTTCTGATGGACAAATTGAACAAAAGTCCTTCGATTACGACGATTATAACGATAGAGATTGAGAAAACCTTAAAAAATCTTAAGTTTTGCTACTTTTATTGAATGAAATGTATCACAGGAATTATAAAAAAAAAAGTTGAAAATACGCGAAATAAAATTTGACCAATCAGAAGTCGGGATATATCTGATATCTTATGTCTAATCTGGAACAAATGTTTATGATTCATAACATAAATGCACCCGTATATGTGTATATGCGAGAATCAACCAGTACGACAATTATAGTATGACATTATTATCTTTTCTTGCATCAAAATGAAGTATATATATATATATATATATAGCTGCATTGTATATAATCTCAAATTTCTCGTCGAAAAAGAGAAGTGGGGATTAATCTCAATACTTCGGTCCAACCTGCGCAGTATAAGGGACAAGTTTTGAAAATGTTCATTTTCAATTTTTATATAATATATAAATAATATAAATAGCCGCAGCAATTATAATGCATATCAAATTTAGATTTAGTTAGATTTAGTTAAATGTTGCAATTTATGTTGCAGATCAAACTTTAAAAAGATTATTAGTATACGACCAATGACGAACTGAGCGTCTGCGGTCGAAAGCCACACTCGCAAACTTGTCTTTCTCGCACACTTGCATTTTTAACTGATATAATTAATATGAGACAAATAATAATATTAAAAAAAAAAATCGATATCATTTACGTTAGCTTATTGTCAATTTTATTGAAGTTGTACAGATACTTTTTTTTCGAAAAATAATTGGTTTTTTAAACTCTCTCGATTTAATGAAAATTTTAACAATTTTTTAACATCAAATATTCAATTTTACAGAGACGTTAAATAAATTATTTTTGCTCGTTTAATTTTTTAAATGATCATTAATATTTTATATCTCCAATAATACCATTAATAATAATAATAATGATATTTCAAATCTCAAAAGCTTTATATAAAATGTTTTTATAAATATTTTATATTATATTATTCAATTTTCATTCGCATGATGATTAAACTGAAAGTCCATCATTAGAGAATCTTATAAAAACTTTTGCACGAAACAAAAAAATTATTAATATTGCGCAAGCACAACGGTCATGAATCTGCAGGCCATAAATAACAAAATTGAAAAACAACAATTCTCGTTAAAAGTATACGAGGGTGTTGCGAAACTTTTTAGAGCATTCATTCGAGACAGTGCGGTTAATCGTTCTTTAAAGTTTATCTAAGATTTTTGAGATTCGCGAACTTCACTCTCCCAGTGGACTGCATTGTAAACGGCTCGCGAGAGACCCGGTAAACCGAGATGCGACGGAACTATACGTATATACGTATATTCTGCACATACATATATATATATATATATATATATATATATGTATATATATCTATATGTATACGTGTGCCAGGAACTATCTAAACGGAAGTTGCGGCCGGTGCCAGCGGTTTGCTACTCGGACACTTTGAGGCAATATACCTTCTTTCGGCACCCATACACATTTCCCCACGGGCATCCATCGGCCCGGGAACGGAACGTGACGATGTTTTTAATCCTTTCCTGAGGCTTCGCCATAAATACCGATAGATATACTTGCTCGGGAATACTCGACAACGGACGAGATAAGGTTGTTGCAAATGGTGCTGACTCGACGTGCATGCGATTCTACATACGAAAAAAGTGAGGGGTTCTTTTACAAATTATTTTTAGTCAAAAAAGAAAAAAAAAACTATTGTTTATTTCAATTTTCAAAATAGAATGCTGTAATACACATTATCTCCATTTTTTTATCGTGGATCACCAGTAACATCTTCCGTAACTTTGAACCTTGTTGATGACGTAGATTAATTAATTAATTAATTGATCGCTGGACCTTTCCAAAAGAATTCATTTAATTTGGGGACGAGATCCGCCATTTTGAATTTGATATAATTATATAACGATCACATAGAATCCTTACGTACTATTGTTTTAAGTATTTCGAAATTTATTAAAATTTCGAAATATTTTCACGCGAATTTCAAAACTTTAATTGTTATATATATACATATTATACGTTAAAATCCTCGAAAAACCTGTTACTTTTAATCCTCATAGCTTCGAAACAAATGGCTATACCATTTGTTATCTGGGCTAGGCTCGAGGTAAAACTTTTTTAAAATTAATTTCCCTTCATACCGTGCACTTTCTCGTACGTTACGCGTCAAAATTCGAATTAGCGTCACTCTTTAATGAGAATTGCGTAAAATTTCATTCAACTGTTAATTTCAGTTATATTTTCATCAAATTCAATGTAATAATACACTCAAATAGTTCTGCGGTTGTATTAAAATGTGAGTTTTTGGCAATTGAGACCTTTCACGGAAAGACCGCCCTTTCGGCCAACAGAATCGCCCACTCAGATAAGTCTAGCGGCGATCACCTATTCAAGTATAGTATATTCACGGGTTATGTCGTTTCACTTTAGAGGACATCGACTATATTATGGATGATCCGCTCCTGGTTTATCGCTGTTGTAAGATTTAAATTTAAACTATTCACATTTCGAATAAACGCAATGCTTTATTTTTTGTATTTGGGTCAATAAAGATATACTTTAGATGCCTTTTTAATGCTTATCCGATTCAAAAACGTCAAGTCAGGGTTCTGCTCAGAGGTTTTCTTTGATCCTAATTTTGCATCCCTTTTCCGACCACTTTTTGGTTTGATTGTATCATTTAGCTACAGTTCGTGATAAGAAATACCTTTCTCATTATACCGTACCCAAACTTATCACAAGTGGAAACAATTGGTCAGTTCATTCTGTTCGGTTCGGTTCTTCGTTCCAAACAATCATTGGAATAGGCCAGGCATATGATCCAAACTCGATTAAGATTAGCTATCGTCCGACTGGTGGACACGTTAACGCTAGATCGATTGAGCACATTGGATCCCGACTTAATCGAAATGGATACTAGGTTCGAATGTTATCAGAAACGTAGTCCGACATGAAAATTGATGTAAGTGCAGATACAACGTCATTTTTTTATAATGAAAAAGAGTCTTTTTTTGTGTGGAAATGCAATTCCTCAGAGATATTTTCACGTGGCATTACGACGTGCACGTTAGGAATAATCGATCGCAGTAGGAGCATTATTGGGCCAGAGCCCGAAGAGGCATCACCCACTCGTATATGCGGGAAAGAATCCCGCATAATAGCCTTGAGCCGTAGGGTGACCATGCATATAGAGATCGGGACTGCATTAAAACTGCGTGAATATTCATGAGAACGGGGGGAGGTAGCTTTCGTTTAATGGGCTTTTTCTCGACAACGTTGTTTCATGGGTACATAGCGTGACTTTGCCGGCGCGTTCCGGATACAGATGGTTCGTAGGATCGATTCCTCGTACCAGCGTTTGACAACGGCGAAAATATTCTATTGGCTTTTTTTACATGAGTACCTTAATGGCACTTCCTAAATCATGCCGGATTAACGGGAATGCGTCATTTAAATGCGCCGGCTCGTCGGCAAGTTCGCGAATCAAGCCCGGCCTCTCTGTACTGCGTGAATTTTAATCGATGGCGTGTACATCAAGGCCGATACACTTCCGCCCACTTTTGTTTCTCTCGGGTTTTTAAATTCGTGCAATTGTCGGCTTTAATTAACTTAGCATAGCCCCAGCTGGCGAATTTAGCGGTGATCTTGTTGCTGGGGAGCTTAAATATATTTGGTTAAATGGAAAACGTGAAACGTCTACCCGTTTTGCCATGTCTTAAACGTTACTTCAGAGTTGAAGGAACTCTTAAAACACCATTTTTATGTTTGCTTTATTGATTGATCATGTTTTTTTAATAATAGTCTTCCTAAAATTGGACAAATTTCAATTGTTAACCAAAAGGAGGAGAAATGTTCAAATGGCTTTTAAAGCATTAAGAATTCATACAATTCTTTATATCCTTATCCTTTCGTATATGAACGCAAGCACTGCTCGAATTTGTGGGCTGATCTACTTTTCTTGCGCTCATCGTTCGAGATAGATCCTTTACACTAAAGCCACAAACCAAAACTCCACCTGCCACATAATCAAAAAGAGCTGTTACAGATGTTCCTTTCATACGTTCCCTTGAGTCGGCAATTCATTGGAACCGTAATTATTTACGGTCGTAAACACAAGGAATGGTTAAATCGGTGGAGCAATTCCAAGTCGTCGAATTGGTAATCAATCATCGGAGCAGACCGGCTCGTTAAAATTCTCAATATTTACGAACGTGCGGGCCAAATGTCGACATTTCGAAACTTGTCTCGTGTCCCGCCGACTACTTTACACTAACGGTGCTGTAAACAATGACGCTTGGGAACCAACCAGTCCGAAACAGTCGGATTGCGAAGTTGAACTCTCCATCTCTCTTTCCATCTCTCACCTAGCCGCTTCGATTCGGACATCTTTCAGCGACGGACCACGAAAGTCTCGAAAATAAATGCGAATTGTCTCGATGCACGTGTCAGCAAAGTTTCGGGATGTTATTTCGCTTCGAGGACTTGAGTTAGCCGACGAAGTCACCCGTTAAACAGCGCCGCTGGCGTCAGCCTTTTTTTGCCCGTTTTGTTTCACTGGGGAGGTATCAAAGGTTTTCGCCTGATGAAAGAAAGTCGTGTGTATTCGAACTGGGAAATCGATAATCCACTGAAAGGGGTTCAGAACTCTGTAACTGGTATATATACGGCGTGTTTATAGCGTGTATAAGGGTGTAGGTATATAGGGATACGTGTAATAGACGTCGCGAAGGAAAAGAAAGCCGTCATTTACCGAATGCCGAGATATGCAGTTTGACAACGAGGCTAATGGCTGGTACATAAACGACGCGACTTATTGCCTCTCCGGGAACCACCCGAGCATATAGACGCTACATTTGTTCTCGTTTTATAGTTGAAAAAATATCGAGGCTCCATCCCATTCGCTGTTTATCCAGTAGCGCAGTATTTTAAAAGCAGCCAAGTTTCCCACCGTTAAAACACGACTTTCGATCATGAAATAACGACTCGTGCCCGAAATCAGAACCGATCCGAAACCGTATAAATTTTACGCTCGGCTCTTTTCCCATCTCCGTTTTCGAACTGCAAAAGGAAAACTTTTCCCACTATAGGTGAAAATTAATCATAAAAAGGACACCGCGCAGGATGCTCGTTATAACGAAACTAGAAAGACGTAGATTGTCCTCGAATACGAGTTCGTTAGAATGGGGGTCGTGTTACACGACGTTACGTCTGTTGCTATACTGAGAGCGACGAGAGGCCCGTGGAAAACGCTTGACTAATTGCCACCGTGATCGTACATATATATATATACGTGTGCACGTATGTACACAGGCATAGTGCATCGTGATAATAGATGCATCGCCAGAGAGGAAGCTGGGGTAAGGAAGAGAGACCGAGATGACAAAACTGTCTCGTAGCGAGTAATGTAGTGCGTCTAGCTTTCATGCTCGGTCGTATACGAAGTTTCGGTTTCGTGCCATATACGATGCTGCATTTAACGAAGCGACGCGATAATAATACGGCGCAGTAAATTACGGCACGCCAGGAATTTCCAGGAACTCTTCGATGAGCTCAAGCTTTTCGATAGATCGGAAATGAGCGGATTGCATAATTTACGATTTAATCAATTACCCTCCCGCGATGTCAAAGGTAAAATTTTCCTAATTACGGAATCCTATCTATATATATATATTTGGAATCATTTTACCAGATGTTTGAACATTTAGCGAAATTACATGGTCTTAAGCCATCTTCCGCTTTGAAGTGTTAGTTCGGTCGACCGTTAATTTCATACATTTTGCTCATCTAATTGTGCGGATGCGCTGCAATTGGTAAAGGGCCATTGCGAAAGGCATGAATTTCGTTTACACAACATTCAGATTTCGTGGATTGCCTATCCTCTAATAATGGGTTTTAAATACGTTGAAATTCATATAGAAATAATTAAGTGACTCTAAAGTATGCGCCAATAACACGTGACGGTATTCACAGTGACTTACAGATAATACAAGGTGAAACACTGAAGTTCTTTCTTTATGAGAATGGTCCGATTATTTTGATGATCCGTCTGAAAGAACAGCCAAAAACGTACGTTGAAGAGTTAATGGGTTAACATCGCGATATAAAACAAGAACCGATGATATAAAATTGTTAGCAGACCTAAAATGAATGCTCAAACGAGATGACATCCTACGAAAGTAATTAGTTACATTCGTTAAAAGACTTTTGTTAAAAATTAATAATTCAATCCATTACGTTCGCTACGCCGTTAATTAATTATTCTAACTGCAATTTCTGGATGGTACGCTAATGCAAACATATAAAGTAGTACGTAATGCGTAGCCATAAAATAGAACGTAAATACGAGAAACTCGAGCAGAGGCCATTTCATTGAGTAGCCTGATTTTATTCAGTAATTACACGTAGGAAGACTTTAAGCTTCGCAGTAACTACGGTTACTAACAGATAGCGGGTTTATGCCTCAATATGGTGTTCTTCAACGGAATGACCTATACAGGTATATACGCGAGTTCGCTACTACTACGTAAAAGGTACGAAATTGTTCGGTATCTCGTGCATACTACTTACCTTTGAGATAACGTTTTAGATGTTTTGCGGGGGTTTATTTCTAATACAATATTAATCAGAATATAAAAAGTTATTATTAAATGAAAATAATTACCTGATGGCTTTAAAAGAAAAAAATTTAAGACCTGCACGAATGATGAAATGAGAAATGAAATGATACAACTTCACATCCCACGTAATGGTCATCGGGAAATCTCCTAAAACTCCGAGACAAAGGCTTAGAAACGTTACACGTATGACCCCTCTATTTTATCGAAAGATTATAAAGCCTCCTCCTCTCCTCTCAATCGAACTGCAAATTTAAAACAATCGTGCCATTCTCGTGCCGGCTCCTGTCGGTGACTTACTTCTCCGTTGAAGCTCCCCTATTGTTTGTAATCTTCTTGGCGATCTTTCGAGCCTTTCCATCTTGCACTGCCATCAGCAGAGAAAACTATGGACCGAAATGATTCTCCGGTTCCCGTCCAAAAGCACTTCTCGGGAAAGGCTCGAACCAATTTAATCCTTTACCTAAAGCAAACAACAGAAGGTTTGTGTCTTGCTAGTAAAAGGGTCGCTCTTCTTTCCGAACGATCACGAGGCTCTTGTCTCGTCGGAAGCTGCGCGTAATGCGACTCCTATTCCTGGAATGACGTCGCGGCTGCAGATGAAGAAGCATATACGAGCGAAAGATATAGACAGAGATCGAAAGAGATTGAGGTAGAGTGTGTGTGTGTGTGCAAGAGCGAGAGAAGCGAAAACAGAAGGAAGTAGAAGGAGGTGAGCAATAGTAGAAAGATATTATATGGAATGAGGGAACCGAGAGAGAGAGGGGAGGGGTCACAAAAATAGATATAAAGAGGCGCGGAGAGAGAGAGAGAGAGAATATTCCGCAGGAGAAAAGGAGAAGGAGACAAAAAAAGAAAACGTCATCTGTGCCGAATGCGTGTTCCGCATTCGTGAATGGACGAAGGCGAAGTCATCGGCGTATACGAGTTCTACCGTTAACAGGCCATTATCACTCGAACCTCGTTCCATGCCGCAGGGGTTGAAAAAAGAGTGCCGTCAAGGCATCCGGGCGTAGATATATATATACCGCACACGACTCGTCTAAGGAAATAGGAAACGCGCTTCGTTGTTTCCAACGTAAGAAGGTCGCTTTTTGCGACACGAGCATCCCAGCCCCAAGCTCGACGCGAATCGCTCGAGTGTAGAATGATTTGCTACTTGTTGACAAATATCGAGCTGTTTATTTCATGCTCTTGATAAACGAATATTTGATATCGGCAATCAATGCATTCCGATCCACCAATGGCATTTCAAGAATGAAGAATGTCGTCGATATAGGTCTAAAATTGCACTGTAATTTGTTGGTTACTTTTTCAACTAAACTTTCGTAAACAGACGTGAAAACTTATTCTTACATCCGGTATATAATCGTAATAATGTCTCGTAATTTCGCGAATAACATAATGGATTTTGATGAAATTAATAAAATTCGTCATTGTTTTTAATTACGAGCATTCATCGCGATGTTTACAAGGAATAATAATAAACCTACATCGTTTGCGTAATTTCTCGTTCGCACCTCGTTTCGCACTTTATGAGAGACATAACTTCCGCAGCTATACATATTTCCATATATTTTCGTCCTCGAAACATTTTCATTTGCCAGCCGTCCCCTTGATACTACGAAAACAAAAGCTATTCACAATTGTAAATCGCTATTGTCGAGTCTGTTTTCAGCGTTACTTCTCTTAAAAGCTGCCCGTACTTTATTTTGCGCATTCCTGACGCTTTATTTCTTTTTCGAAATTTTCATGATTTTCACCAAACACGAGAGCATTCCACTATTCGCCGCCCGACCTAATATTACGATAATATACACATTGAATATTGCTATTATTTTCATGAAATTCGCATATATTTTGTTAATATTCTGGAGCTGCGTATTTCGGAATATTACATCAAGCGATAATATGAATTTCTGTAGCGTTCGTTTATCGTTAAGCGATATGGGAAAGAATTAAGGTCATATTCAAGGTTATTTCAAGGTGACCGTCGTTTTTTTAAATGGGAAGACCCTTTTTTTGACATCGGCGCTCGAATGGGCGAAAAATTTTACGTCAAACTTGCCGTATGAAAAAATTGTTTCCGCGACCTTGGAAAGGTCAAAAATGAAGGTCAAACGTCTGAAAAACTATCCGACCTACTTTTTCTGAAATTACTGGGTTTTTTTTTGGGTGAGACAAATGTACATAATGCTTGAGAGAGGTCAATTAATTGTAAACACTAGCTTGACCTTGACGTAAATTTTGAAGGTTGCTTGAAGGTTTTTTAAACTTTTTTTTCAGACATTTGACCTTCATTTTTGAAACCAAGGTCACCATTAGATCCAGCGCCAAAAGTCACTACGGAAATAACCGTAACCTGGATAACAAATATTTTATATAAAAAAGTATACACGTGTTTCGATATTTTTTGGACACCCTGTATGTATTCACATACATTCCATAATGTAAAAGTGTATTTTTTTGTACTTTTCATATTTAACATTTTAACACACTTTGTTGAACTTTATTAAATGTAATATGTCTTGTCAATATTATTAAGGAAACGTTGCAGTATACCATGATTGTAACAGCAATATTAGTTACTTCGTGTAATTGGCCATGTCTGATAAATTAGTAAATACAGCAGGCAACAATGCTTTGGATGGCTATGAGCTTATAAGTAGATGTGAAGTGTTCCTCGTAAATGGCTGCGCGTAATGGGCAAGAGGAACTCAAAGCAAGGATTTGTCTGCAGTTCCCCTTCATCTGAATTTTCTCTCTCCGTCTCTCTAATGCAGCTTCTGTCCCTTTCTTGATCCCGTATATGTATCTCGCCCCATCCTCCACTACAGTTTCTGTATCTGGTTCCCTGCCGCGTGTCTTCAGGTCCGTGTTCACAATGTCTCTTGAGGTATTTCACGAGCAGAAACTGCCGCTTGTCCCTAATTCATCGGAGCGCCATAAAGGGGATCCAATTCTCTCGAATTAACGAGAAGTTCGGCGGTCGAATATTCTGAATTACGTATTTGCAGCTGTTAGGACGTTTACCGCTATATGACTGTGTAACGCGGCACTGTCGTATGATGCTTATATACTCTCGTTACTTATTCGTTGGAAGAACTGGCTCACTCGTTCCGGCAAAACACCGCGACGTCTTCGATCCGAGCATAAAAGGAAGGTCGTCTTCCGTTACTCCTTTATTAGCTTTGCTGACAGGTTGATTGAATTAGATCGGTCAGAGGAAAAGGGGCACATCGCGATCGCTGCGAAATTATCGGTTCGCGTAAT
Source organism: Trichopria nigra (assembly GCA_030522945.1). Classification (NCBI taxonomy): domain Eukaryota; kingdom Metazoa; phylum Arthropoda; class Insecta; order Hymenoptera; family Diapriidae; genus Trichopria; species Trichopria nigra. The sequence goes on along the minus strand of JAPYZR010000386.1, from coordinate 31,410 downwards.
TGGATGATATTAACGTCAATATTTAATATGCCGTGAAATTGGTGATGCATCTTTCAATATTATTAATCATTTGACATTTCTCAAATGAAGTGCGCGAACTTGAAATAATTGATAATAATTATTACGCAAGATGTATTAACAAGGTTCTCGCTTCGACGGAACCCATTGGCAGCTCACGCGTTACACCCGGTAGAGGTCTGACAGGAGATCCAGCCCGTTCCCACTTGCTCGTACACTTAAATCCCCGATAATCGAAGAGGGACACATCCGCACATGTCAGTATAGGTGGGCATTTGCTTGTCACCACCTATACCGGAATAACCCGTCGACGATCCCGTGCACGGGCGCTTATCTCTATGGCCCCGTCGCGTCGATCATACCACGAGTTACGTCTAATTGCACTTACTAATTAACGCGCGAGATTGCCGTTGTATCCCGGCAATTCCAGGGAGCGGCGTGTGGCCCAGAGCCGAAAGTTAATTCACAAGTACCCAGTTACCGTATACGACTCGATAACGTCGTTCGTGAGCGTAATTGGTAGCCTGGATATATAAGATGAGCGTGTGTGTAGGCTCGACGCGAAAATTCCACGAGTCTGCGATCGTATACATCGAATTCCCCGTTTCCTCGAAAATACTGTTTGTCCATCGTCATTTGGGTAATGGAACTACCTGACTTTAAACCAGTCGCGTGACTCGCGTCATTATTCCCGTACCGATCTTATCGGCGCGAGCTTTAAGAATAATGTCATAAATGGAGCGCAGATCGACCGACCGCGAAAAAAAATGATACGACAAACCAAAGCCAAAGGAGAAAGGGGTTGAGAAATACTCAACGGCATGCATAAGGAAGTGAAATATATTATGCAACTTGGCGAGAACAAAAAGAAAAATCGCGCGGGCGGCATTTCCTTTGTCACTGTCGAATCGGTAAATTTCCCCGGCAATTTTGCTACCATTCCGCTGTAGCGCAGCTATACACTCCGGCCCCTGTTTTCATTTCGCGATCTGCATTCCCCACGTTTGCAAGGTCGCGCGGTCACGTATACAATTCGCCGAGATTCCTTGACGCGCGTCTTCGAAGTAAATTGCAAATGCTGAAGAGTAAGTGCTCCGTCGTCGTACACTTTCGAGTGTGCTGAAAGGAGCCCAAGTGCTCGCGGCCTAAACTTTGACTGTAGAAATATGAGTTTCATTCCGTTTGTTACGTTACCCAGACTCGAGTGAGGCGTACAAGATTTAAAGTCAATCTTGAGTGATATAAAAAGACGTAGTTGCACTCTGCTGATGTCAGTTGGGCGTCATCCTTGATTAATGTTTGTTATTTAGGCGATATCAATTCTTCATCGCAGATAGAAGACAGAAATACACGGATAGCGCGAAAGAGATCCCTCGATAACAGAGTCTAAATTTCCTAGCTCTATATGATGCAAGAGAGAAGCTACTGGATCCGTATTTGCATAGTCAAAGGACCTAAGTGACTGCAAGTATACACACCGAACCATAACTCCGTGCGTTATTCGGCAAGCGGGTATACAAGTGTCACAATGTACACGCGACTACTCCGCGAGACGTTGCGCATATTGTGCTCGCTTACTCTCCCGTATGACGCACGTGCGAGTGTGCGTGTGTGGGGGCGTTCATGCACGATTGTACGCGGATTTCTATGCATGAATTCGAGCAAACGCGAGAATAGGGCTACTGCACAACGGGGCCGTCGGCTCGGTATCTCCCCGCTGTCGCATTCTATATTTCATCAGTTTCGCGCGCGCGTTAAGTCGTGAGATACGGGCGACATAAAAAAAAGGGGGACGTCTAAAGACTTATCGCGTCGCGCCTCTTTTTCACATCTGTTCTGAACGGCGAGACGAGATGCGCGCGCGTACGGTTCAATAATTCTCTCCAGCGGGTTATTACAAACGCTCTTGCGTCTCTTCGCTGTCTATTCACGTCAACATTCCTGACAATGCTTAGAAGTCGATTCTTTGCGAACAGTGCGAACAGCGAGAGACTTTCCGTGGAAGTGTGAGGCGTTTCCACTGTTCCCTATGTGTGCCCGAACAACAGCAAGGTGTACTTTGTGTTTGCGTATTCCCCAGTATTACTGTCAAAGACGCGACTGCAGGTGTTATTCAGTGCACGAAGCGAACTATAGCGACGCGATGGCTTCGCGTGATAAATTGTAAAGACCTTACCGAAATGTTGGCAAAATCGAGGTCTTGGCCGGAAGAAGCACGTTCTTTCGGATGAATAATAATATTTCATAATTAAATATTGCAAATCACTTACGTGAAACGAACAAATCGGTCAATTGGTCAACAAAAAGTTGTAATGCATGGGTACTTGCTGGACGACAGTGCAACACTCGTACGTCTCCGTTTTCTCTACCTGCAATTGTCAACTAATGTAAGATTCATAAAAGCTCCAGTTCCTGGACGTGTGTCGTGCGTGAACATTGGCTCGGGGTTACTTAATTACCCGCAACAAAGGCTCCAGAGAAACTCGATACGAAATGTGCAATGGCTTAAGCGAAAAGAAATAAAGGCAGACGACTAAAGAATAATAAAAAATATTAAACTTTTGCAGCTGAACATTTTAGCGCAAATAAAGCGGATGAACATTAATCGAGTAGAAATGAAAGAGAGCTTAATACGAATTCCAGCGTCAGGAACCTACTGCTGCATTTCATAAAATAGTGCATGAATTATGTAACCAACTGCTTTAATGTAGGTTTACCAAGTCTCGCAATAATGCGCTGAAAGTTAAAGGAAGGTTGTTATTGTTATTTACTCTCGTACAAGTGCATTAACATTGGAGAAACTACCCGGGTACTTCACACGTGGTCGGACAATGCGCCTCTTGGTGGAATATATCCGACAAACGGGGTATATCCCCAGGAACGCGTATATAATATTCATATATACGACGGCGGTGATGTCATCAAACAACAATACGTATTTTATTTCCGCCAAGTATTTGCCTGAACTTTCGAGTCCTCCAACCGACGAGTTTACCAGGGATGACGAGAGAGGTAGATTTAGCGGGGGTGCCTCGGGGCGAAGATTTTCCTCGAGTCTTGCGGATCAAAATTGAAATATACCCGGCCCGGGGGCGCGGCTCCCTTTCAAATAATCCATATCGCGCAGGTTGCTCGGGACGATTTTGCCCTTTAATCGGATACGTGGTGGAATAAGTGCAATGAAAGGAAGAGATGGGAGGATTCTGTATAATGCAGCGTTCGCTCACGAGAAAGCCACTGCGCGATGAATCCCGAGACGTTCAGGTAAATATACGACGGAATACTGCCGAAATTTCCGAGAAGCAAAATTGATTTCGCACTTATCGGCGAAGGAAAACGTCCCGAAAGTACGATCGGATTGATAGGAATCTTATATCGCCACGACAAAGAGACGATTGGATTATTCTCCGTATTTCGTGTTTTTTGGACATCGCGTATTCCGCGAATTTTTATTCGCTGCAGACGTGCGCCGGACGCTCGAGTGGTAAAAATATCAATTTAGCGAGACTATTTGCTCGCGGCGATATTGTCGAAGTGGCAGACGTGTTATCACGGCCTATCTAATAAAGGTAACTTAGTTTCCTGCTCGCTTGCGACTGCGTGACGCGTCGAGAACCGCCGAATTTGTCCGGTGCAATCCAAAAGTTGGCTAATTCGATTGTACGAGTCCACAAGGGGAAAGAGATTAGGCGAACGGAAACAGGAGAGCGAGTGGTATCCTCGTTCGCCGAACTTCCGACTAGTTAGCCGCGACCTTTTTTTTCTGTGGGAACTTTTAATTGATGAAACTAATTGGAAAATCAATTTGCAGCGAAAAAACTACCGAGAGTGAGGCTTACGGCTAGTATGGGCGATCAAACAAAATTGTGGAGTGATATAAGTGGAGTAACAGTTTGATGGGGTTATGGAATTAGCCGAAAGAATAATTTCACAAAGGAAAGCGATCGCGCGTATGATGCAGGGATTCAGTTCAGTTGAAATGGACACGAATAATAGAGGAATGTCCAAAATTGATTTTGCTAAATTCCATTTCATTATATATTTCTTAAGAATTTACCGCTTCGTTTCGTATATGTAGCCCGTGGTAGTTACATTTCTTGCATAAGATCTGTTGCGTTTACAGTCATACCGCATCAGAAACTTCAGCGGGAATGTTATAAGGGGTTTATATCACCGTGCCATTGATGTATGTGAGTCGAGTAGTTAGCTTATTCCGATGCACCACAAGTTTCCTATAAATCAGAATTGTATTAATTCTAATAGATCTGGCGTATGCGTAATGGAGTCCCAGCAAACACTCACAGAAGTTATGTCACATTTATGTAACAGTTACATTAAAATGTCGTCCCAAACTTGTCATAGTTACATAACAGTGATTGTGACGNCGTCACAATCACTGTTATGTAACTGTTACAAGTTTGGGACGACATTTTAATGTAACTGTTACATAAATGTGACATAACTTCTGTGAGTGTTTGCTGGGGTTCAACGTAGACTCGCACACTGACCCAATGCGAGGGTAAGTTCTGCGAAAGCTGGCAAATCGGCCATAAGTTGCATTTGGCTAACTTCCGGCAACTCTTGGAGAGTTCAGTTTCCTCGAGGGGAATTTGCTTCCCTAAATTCTGCACCTGTTCTGACATCCGACTATTTATGTGTCGCGCTATCGTTAAAGCAGCTTCCGTATTATCGCAGTACGTACTCTGCTGCATAGTTTTATTCCATCATCCCAGTTTTTAAATTTTAATTGGAAATTAAATATATTTACGTTTGCGACTATTCAAATACAAATAAAACTGCAATGTCCGAAATCTAAAATTCCACGTTCTGTACGTCCAGTGATTTTAAGTGCAATTTTTTTACGAGTAATTTCGTAATGCACGCGGTCGTGCCTCCCCGTATAATAGTTGGGGCTGCCATTCCATTGGCATCGTAAGACACTGCGCTCTTCGAATGATGCAGCATATAGGAGCGGTTAAGCCGTAAACGTTGTATATTAGACCGATTTTATGGGCAGCGGTGTAATTTAAATCCGTCAGTAAATCCGGGGTTGCACGAAGGTCGCTTTCTGTTCGCCTCGCTTTCCTGAATTGTGAATTCTCCTTTGCCCGCACCCTTCGCCGACATCCCAGTGTCCGGCAGTTTGACCACACCCCGTCCATCAACCGAATTACGAGGTGCTGCCATCGTCCATTTCGCACAGCCTAGTCGACTTAGCCCAGTCCACTTTCCGTCGCGTTTACCGGAAGCGAATCCTTTTCGTCTCGATAACGTGGCCATTAACCTCAGACTGCTCACGCGATTACATCCGAGAGCAAAGTTCGATGGATACTATAAAGCCGCGAAGCGCGGAATGAGAAAATCCGGTTGCGAGTGCTGCGCCGAAGTTAAGTACGTGAAAAGTTTCGAAAACGCCGATCGCGAAGAAGTCGGTTTGATTTCGTTGCTTTTTTCATGTATGGTACGGAACTTACCTTACCGACCCATTGTCTCACAATGCTTTTATCACTCCGGAGATTTGGACAAAACAAATCGAGTCATGATAATAATTTATTTCCACTTTAATTATATCATCTTTTACTATTTTCTGTATGTTTATGCAAAGAACGTCCGATAGGGGGTTTTCCACTTGCCGTTTAAAATTGAAATTACAAAACTTAATTGGAATGAGAGTTTGAATTACTCTAAGTTGAAAACCGTAAATGGACTAATATTATATCGTAAATTTGCACAATATTCCTGTTTACCTTGAACTCTCCTGTAAAGGGGGCGTAAGTTTCAGAGTCAGTTTTGCGTCTTTAAAGAATCCAGCGGCAACGAAGCGGGAAGAAATGACAGATCTTTATTGACGATCCTCCATGTAAACTACGTTTTAATTATCTCGATGGATGCGCCCATCGACTAGTCGCGCGATTATTTGAATTTCTAAGAACATAGGAGTAGTAATTTAACGAATTTATACTCCAACGAGTGCGAAATCGAGGCTTCCGCTTCCGTTTAAATCGCGTCTCTCTTTCTTACCGTTCCGTTTTCTCGCCTTGCTTTCGTCTTTCCCAACGATGTTGAATGTTCTGACGACTGGAAAGGTTTGCTAATTGCAATCTTGCCGGATCCAATCTCGAGATACTCCGTCGGCTATATATGTATATCGCTATACCGTCCCGGATCCCTTGCCCCTGTATATTTTTAACTTCGTTAACGCTTCGGAAATGCGTTTCTTAAATTAGCGAAGCCGTCGATTCTATAGGGTGAGCTGGTTGGATGGCGCGCGCGCGCGCATGAAAGGGGTACGAGGCATAATCAATCGACACCGTTGGCATTTCGGACGATTGATACGAGAATTTAAAGTTGCCCATGCTGCCGTGATAATGGCGAGCCGAGCTCAAACGAAACTTAACGAGCTCGATGCTACGGTGCACCGCTGTCCGATCGGACAAAGGGTAACGAAGCTTCTACCGGATCTTTCAGAATTCTAGGTTCTCCCTTTTTAAAGGCCCTCTATGACGTTACTTTCTCTGGTAACTTAATGGGGAGCCTCCTATTTTGCTCGACGTATTATGCTGGTAGATTGGATCTATTGGAATTCGAGGTTTTGCATCGGATATAGGATTTGTTCCCGGGTGTAATTGTACCATTATAATTGTACGTACCTCTATATCGCAACAGACGCATTAGAAGACTAGTCCTGCGGATGTTCGACTTTGTTGGATTTTAAAAGGGCACGCGGTTTCCTTAGGAAGCGATTTCTCATTCTTAAGAGACCTAACCCACAGGTTTGCGTTTCGAAGTTGTTGAAGTTCGTATTGAAGTTCGGACTTGACCCACTGCCAAATCTGTAATTTCAATATGGATGAAGCCCCTGATGTATATGAATAATTCAAATAGACGCGATTAATATTTCAACCGCGTGAAACATTGCCTCGACGCAATACATTTTTTTAATGGAGTTCAGCTTATTAGCTGCGACAATTGAAAGAATATATTAATGCACGTTCCCCTTTAAAACGCGATCTCTGTCTTCTGTACTGGCCGCGAGCGATTTAACCGCAATGTTGTTTTAATTCACTACGCGACAGACAATAATGAATGGTCGGAAGGGATCTCTCCGTGTGCGCTGTTACGCGAGCACTTAGATTACAAGAGGGTCATGGAGGCACTCCACGTACAATTCGTAGGGAAGCGCATTGTCTGGGCTTCGCATAGATGAAAATCATATGGCCATCCACCATATAGTGATCGATCGATATGGATTCCGAGCGAAGGTACGTGCGGGACGTGTATATGCGCCTCGCGTGCTGAAAGTACCGCGCACACAAAAGTATAAAGTTATCCAGGAAAAAGCCGACGGGTTTCTGCTGAATCGGTCGAATCCAGCGGGGTTGAGCACTTTGTTCGTAACTTCCCACATTGCGTGAAACGCGTTCTGAAAATCGACGAAATTTCACGCTCCCCTCGTAACTGGTATTTTTATTTTCTTGGTTGACTTTTTGCAAATTCGTCGTCTCGCAAAATTTACGACGTCCGCGACCGCGATAAAACCGAATTTCAAATATTTGCGCGTGAATTGATATTCAGATTTGTCACGTGTATTATTCGATCAGTGCCGAGATATTATTCGTCCCGGAAAGCACAGGATAAATTGTCAAATAAATGGACGCGCAAATATTATCGCGTTAAATATTCAGTTTACCGCAGCCCATCGTTGATTAATGCTTATTTATCATAAAATTAAATATTGGTTCGTCGTTTTACAGACCGCGCGTTTGCGATCGTATTGGTTCGCGTTGGTCAACTTTTTTCAGAGGCCAATACATACAAGCTATAGCGTTCATTTCTGAGCAATTTTTCCCCAACGAGCTGCGCGAGAGCGAAGCACTCGCTCCGAGCGAAGAGATATCGCATTCGATCAGTTATCGCACTGGTCATGAATTACGCCGCCGCACAGAGATACATGCTGGTAGGATTTTCGACTCCATCATTAATGCGTTAGTGAAAAATATTGATTATTTCGAATGTCGGTGAAAATTCGATATTCCTCATTACGTATTCAGTATGCTATCAATTAAACGCCTACACGTATACATTGCATTTTGATAACTGAAACTTTGCAGCGCAATAATATGGTATACTTAATTATTGTATCAACTTAATCGGATTACGTAATCCTCAATTTATATTGACAGCTGTTGCGTATCAAATTACAAAGATGTCAATAATTATGAAGCGGGTAAACCACTTGCCAACTTCCCTTGCGCGTGTTAATCATGTTTCTGGCCAAAAACAAAAATACAAGAGCGTGAAAATAAAACACGTTTCAATGTAATTTGTGCATCAAGAACGATCGGTTGACTTGAAATCTGGGCACTGTATACGAGGGCCAGTGTCGAAACGAAACGTTCCTCGCATTCGTTGCACCCCGCGAAAACTAATCTTCTATTTACGTGCTAATGATTTTCACCGCATGACCGCAGGAAACTGGTCTCGGGCGCAGGTAAGTACTGGGCAACTTGCGCGTAACTATGTAGATAACCGCAACGTTACCTGCTTCCGTCCCTGTCCGCCCTTGTGAGTTTCCCGGGCAGTCACGAGGAAAATTCTCATTGGAATGCATCTAATACATTTACATGCAGCCAAACTTCTAACCACTTCCGATGTGAGTTGGTCCAAGATTCCGCACAGAATCCCGCAGTAGCCGAAGAACCACAAACCATGCCGGCATTCGTTCCTTAAGAGCACTAAGTGCCGATAAATTGATTTATGCACGAGGAATATTCTAAACATCAATTAATACCCTCCGCCCGATAAACTTCCCGAATTCCGCTTGAGGGAGTCCCGCGCATCGCAATGTTAGGCGAATTAACCACGTGACCTTACGTAATTATCTCGTAGCTGATGTATATATACGTAGGGAGCGATATTGATTTTTCGACCGACTGCAATCGAAGCCGTAGTTGACTTGTTATCATTGATAGAATATTCAATGAACGTGTGAAAAGACAAAGAAAAGCAAAGACCATTGTTGAAACCCAAATTAATACTGACTTTTTGATTTCTTCAGAGACTTTCTTTGGACCTCTAATGATTATTTTCTGTTCCTGATGACATCAAATCAGAATATCGAACTAAACATCTTTGTAATAATGTTGCGGTGAGGTGGCAAGTACTTGCATCTCACCGGAATAGTAGTTACTGGTCTACGCGCGACATTGTTATACGCTAGTTTCAAATTACCATTTTGGCAAAAAGACTTGTTAATTATGAAGTACACTAGACTACTACTACGGTAAACAATAAAATATACGTCGTTTCAATATATGAGCAATAAGGAAATGAAAACGCCGATGCAGCGCGCACTGCAATACGAGCACTTACATTATGACAGGATAATCGAAGTATACTCTTCATTCGATCCATGGGGGCAAAATTAAAATTTGATTCAATCTAGCCTTTATATTTATTTAATTTTACTTCAACCTCGTCCTGCACAATGGTTGGATACTCGTTCTACGAGAAATTTAAAAAATTCATGCAAAGTCTGTATAAATAGTCACTTGAGTGGAAAGTCAATTATTTTAATCCATTCACGAAAGTCAAGAGCTACCCGGCCGTTGCGTTGCAGCTTGCAATGTAAGTTATGTCGGTTCACAAGTCCAAGAGGCAAGAGTACTGGAAGGTAGTAGACTTTATTGGATAAAGAGAGTTTCTGCCTCCACCGTCTTTCCCCAAGACCCAAGCTTTATACCGGAAGTTTATTTTCTATATTATCAGGAGAACGAAATTTCTGATTAGTCTTAAAATACGTATTGACCATGTACTGGAAGGCTTTCCGATATTCCCTTCCTTCCATTCCAGGGCGGAGTTCTCGTAAAATAAGAGTTTCGCGTTCTTTCTTCCTACATTAAAAATTTCCAAGTTTCGTAGCTTTCCAGCGTGGGTGTATGTACTCAAACATCGATGATTGTTTGCTCTCTAATACGCACGCATTCTTCCGTGTATTGTTTATTTAAGTACGGGGTTTCTTCGTTATATGTTTTTTTCTTTTGTTTTTTTTTTTTGTTTTCTTCATTTTGATGTTGTGCGGAAAACACAGAACTGGTTGAAAAATAAACACCAAAACATGGGGACACCAGCGTTACTCTGGTGTTTTTTACACAAAGATATTTGATGAAACGAATTTGCGATGGTAAATATAGAATTACAGTGCGTGGTGGTTTGCATTTTAGAAATCAACATTATGCAGCGTGAATTTACAACAGTGATTATGCCCTCAAAATTCGATGTATTGGGTTAATATATGGATAATGAATTTTCGATTGAATAACTTTTGATAACAGATATTAAATGTAAATAGTCTATATGTCAACACATGATTGTTAGTAGATATTTTCTATGAAACTCACACGTTCTATTGTGTAATAGTATATTAAGTATCAAGAGCGAAATTATATCACATTTGATTTAGCAACTAATATTTCGTAATGCGAAACGAAGCGATAATCGACCCTGGAGAGCTACAGAAAAATTTTAAATACAGAAAACAATGCACTTTTACAGTCATCAGTGTTAACAGATAATACAAACTGGTAATCCGTAATCCTGAGCTAACAGCGATATTTATTGCTAACATCAAAAGGATCGCCTTTGTTAATTACAAGCGGAAATTCGATTGTTTCGTCCTTGCTCATTGTCACTTGAAACTCGCGAAGACGGAGCGGTATACTCAGCGAACCGAAAACGGAAGCAATTTAATTTACGGCAGTCCATCGACCAAGTAGCCACATTCCCATCCAGTAAGAGCCGTTGGGAAAGTATACGGATCTCATTATCGTATCTTTCTCTTGTTATTCTCGTTTAAGATCCAGGACGTTTAAATCTTCCACGGATGTTGGTGGTCATTTCACGAGTCGACGACGATACAAAACGAGTAACTTTATATACTATTTGCAGTTTCTGGAGTCGCAGCGAGATATACATTGCCTGGAACTGTAGATTTCACAAGGTCAAACAACAATCCTTTTGGCCATTGTGTTCGTGGTCTGGGGACACCGTGTTCCGCCGAACATCGTAATACTCTGTGGGGTATGAGAGAATGGGACTTACGTTACTGGCTCCTTCTGATTAGACGTTCAATAGACCGGCAACGCAATTACCGGCGGATACGACGGAGTGGGCAGTGACAAGGAGGTTTGGTTGGACCTAACTCTCTCTCTCTAGCTCTTAAAGGTCCATCTCCGTTTTGCATACTGTGCGCGTTAATTTGTTATTCATCGTCTACACGCCGCCATTTTACTCTAACGTATGTATATACAAGGATTAGATACGTATATATGTATACACATCATGCTTTCAAGTATATCTATATTTAGATGTATTTCTTTCTTCCAGAAAGTCTTTCCTCCCTTTTTTTGTTCTCTTCACTTTCCTAAAGCGCTCCTTTTTCCATCTCTTTCGATTTTCCCTGACGCGGGCGTGCATGTTTCGGTTGCTTTTAAACTCGTAGCCTTTGGACCATACAAAGTGAATCTTTCGAAACTGGACGCCAAGTTGGCGAGGTTAAGTCCGGTTCGGGGCATCGGTGGCTTAGCGACGTCTCCAAGATGGGACGTTGAATGTATGGTGTCGGATCGGCCGCACTAACTTCTTCGGAAATCCCCGGAACTGGAAACGAATCGAACTGCTTTTCCGATACGAGATGCTCATCCCTTCCATCTTACTCCCTTTACGCTTCCCTTCCCTATTTCGAACTGACTTCGGATCTCGGTCTTGGATGATTCAATCCACATCTTGTGACACCGTACGACGAGCTTTAATGGGGTCTATAGGTATATATGCCGTCACTACCCAATGCTGCGCAATGCCGCTAATGTTTCTTCCCAACGATTTCCTAGACGAGTCTATCTCTCGTAACTATTCGTCGAACTAACGGAGCTCTCGAACGTTCAACTCCGACGCACATAAGGAGCTTCGACTATAATCTGGAATGGTGGAAGCAACAATGCTCTAAGATGCTGGACTCTGAGTAGATTCGCCTTTCACAGTGGCCGGGCGCCAGTTGCACCGCCCTAGTTTCCGATAAATAGAGCTCCAGACCGTAGTTTCATGAGCGATGGATGTCTTTATAATTGCGGTGTCGCATACAGACGACATTCGCCGTAGATGTTATAGATGACGGAGCGAGACAAACGTTTACACTCGACAGAACTGATCGTAACAAGGTGCTAAACTACGATTCATTTTGTATTTTATTCTTGTACATATGTTCTACTGCAAATATGCACCTATATATTTTTTCCTCTTACATAAAGGATGAACATCTACTATCTTGTATATAGGTATAATTCGGAATAGGTAATTTTGTCGACGATAACGGGTAATCCTGCTCGTGTAGTCCACTTGGAAACCCGTGTAAATCATCAGAATCCTTTAATATTTAATGCATTACGCAGTATGGAACTGTAAATCTATTATATACATTATACGTTAATAAACGGCATGTTGTGCATGCAGAACCCTTTTCGGGTAAGAAGTTTAATAATTCAAGGCGGATTATCCTCTTAATGGCATGTCCGTGTCTTTTAACGATATGAATCACGACGGAAAGCTAATTTTAGGCCGTTTGCATTCGTTAACACGGTATTAACGCATTGTCGAAATCCTCCGGTCGACACCCCACAATTCGATCGAGCTATACAATTTACGCCGTACAATTCACAACCGGAAAACGACTCGTTCGCTTTCTGCTTGCGCATAACGCCATCGAAACACGGTTAAACTCGAGTCGAGTGGGGCTAATCCGACACTTAGCTTCTCGCTATAAGAAGTCTCGATGCCGTTAACGCGAATTGTTAGACGCACCCCTCTAATGCTCATGTGACCCTTGAAGTGCACTTGAATTCTTTCATTGCGTGCGGTAAGGACTTACAATTCTACCGTTAACATCCCACATTTTCCAAGTACAATGCAACGAATAATAATCGCGCGTATATCACTGTTAAAAAGAGTGGAGCAGCATTGTGTGGGTGTGTCAATATAATCGCCGTAGACGAAGTACATAATATGCGCATTGTGCCACTACTTCCACCTTGGGTGATTTGATGAGAAGGGCACTGAAATCCGTTCGCTTTCGCGTCTGTGCTTGCATATACGTATAATTCTTCAGACTGGAAAACGGGGCTACGAAGCTCGTTAAAATTTACCTAGGAAATTCCGTATTCCTTCTTTTTAAAAAGTCTCACTGGAAGACTTTGTAATATTTCCGCGCTCCTCTTGATTTTTCAGCTTGCGGGGCTTACGGTTGGGCTTATTATTAGTGCTCGCGAGTGAATGTATACACATTCAATATCTAAACAATTGTTCGACTTTAGCCTCTTCGTATTTCGAGCTTTCGGCACGTTACTTGGTTGCCCGGGAATCCGCAGTTTCATCGAAATTCCGCCGGGATTCATTGCGGAAGAGAAAATAAGTATATAGCAATGGCAATATTGCGCCTTCTTACTCATCTCATCCGCGATTTCGTCGGTGGCTCCAATGCTTCAATTGTTAGCGGTGATTCAGTGATTGTAAAGAACAATGGAGCTTCCCGAGCGATGACGTATTTTGAAATCACGCTGAATATTATTGAAATCTCAAGAAAAGTCGCTTTTGCCTATAGACAACCTTCTTGACGATTTAACGTGAATGATGAAAGTTGGATTCCTCGTTAAAAATAAATCGTTTCCGTAAGGAATAAAACAGGAAGGAAATTACATTATGTCATTTTTTAGATCTGGATCGCTAAACTTGGTATCGAATATTTCTAGCAGAGTTTATCTCCTTCAATGTTCATATTTGTCGAAAAGTCTTGATAGAAAACATCCATATTTTGATTAGTGATTCCAATCAAGGCACGTTAGTGGTAGATGTACATTTGTTTAATCGATAGATTCTCCCTGAAAATTGTGGCGTGAGCCTGCGGTATTCGATCAATCTATTATATACGGTGAAGCCACATATTAGCGAAAGGTACGCGGTTCTCGCAGGAATGGCGCAAAGCTTGACGTCGCGCTCGACAGGCTTAATGCGATTTACGCCGCATCATCCTACGATGCCATCAAAAGCACCCGAGACCGTGTTGTCATGCTCTGATGGATGCGTGACGCGACGACGTACGATACGAAAACGTAAAGTGACCTACTGTTACAGATGTCAGAGGTTGACGATGCGTCTCATGCACGAATGAATTTTATCGAAGACAAAGCAGCCGATTGACCAAAGCGACGTTACATAAATATTTATGCGATTGGCGCTATCAAATCCGTCGGACCTCGGGGAAATCTTATATTATTTCATACGGGGCATCACGACCCTCGCAAGTGGGATGAAGTGGAAACAGGTTACATATATATATATATTGAAGGAGCCGACACTCATTCTTCACCGTGAGTCAATTCTAATAGAATTTCGATCGAATTTCCAAACCTCCATCATTCCGCTACGGCCCCGACTTGTCACTTCTCACGATGGAGCGCTAAAACTGGAATCGTTACTTTTCAACGTAATCTTACCTGAGAATCTTTGTTATGACTTTATTATTTCACTGATGAGGAATACCCGATACAAACTGGATGAAGAAAAACACTCTCTAATAGTCATCTGCATTTTGTCACATGGAAATTGTTAATGTTAATAATACCTTAATAATGGATTGTCAATTATGACATAAATTATTACGACAAAATTTCTATGGCGATGTAACAGTGAAATTAAACTTACCTCTCGCGATGTGGCAAACTTTTCCCCATGGTAGAAGCCACGAGTTTATTTGTAGTGATGGTCTTTCATTCAATGTCTACGAGCTAAGAAAACAGGATCGGACATCTAGCTGTCAGTTTTACGCAATTGAAATTGCGCGCGCGAAGCTAGCTGGGTAAAATAAAAGATGCATACACCAACGCCACCGCAATGTAATGGTGAAGTTGTAATGCATATTCGGACATGGAATTGATTTACAGTTTCGGAATAAACGTAATTCAATAGGACAAAGAGAAAGCATGGCGAAAATTATTTTCCACCTTGTTTATCCTTTTCCTCAGGGATCAAGCGGGCATCAAAGAGCGGTACGTTGAGAAATTCGACCATGTAGGTAAATACTGCAGTTTCCATCCAATCTTATGTGCGCGTATATATGCTGCGAGTAATACGCTAAACATATTATTTACGATGAGGGAATAGCACGTTACCTTTAAGAGATACACTAGTGGAAAGTGGAATTGTTTTGATGAAGTGTCGTTTGGTAGATGCGTATGGTATTTCCTAAACCAAATTTAGGAAAAATTGCTATATTCCATATATGGTCGCCGAGATAATCCAACGGGATCCAATTATCATACAGTTAATTAAGTCAATATTGCGGAAATGAGGTAAACATTGTATATGATCAAATGATATTCTGTTGGCAATTTTGATTATTCAAATCTAATATTAACGGTTTCATTTGATTTTTTTATGAAGAAATTCTTATTTCTCTTCTTTTATAAAAATTCTTCTCTGTTGCCAAAATTTTAACATTTTCATAATCAAAATTGTGTAATGTGTTTAGAAGGTGTAATATGAGTCCTGTGTATTTATTTTCTGGTCCAAACATATTTTTTCAGTTTTTCTTGTAGTCTATTTTGTAAATACTTGTTTAGCCAATGGACACTTTATCACAATTTTGACATGGAATTTGGTAAACAACATTACTCATTTTTTTTACCTCTAATCTATCTTTTAACGGTTTAATTCCTTCAATATTAATATTAATTGGCTTGTATAAATCCCTTAATCTTTTTTTTTTTTAATATTTCCATAATTTTTCTGATAATTCTTTCACACATGGTAATGATAAAGTTTTTTTGCAATAATTTGTGTATTAATGTAATTTTTATTGCTATAATATAAACTATTATATAAGTGATGGATTCTTTTTTCGATAGGATCATTAGATGTAAAATGCAAATATTATCTTGACCAAGTTTTTTTATTATACCAAACAGTATCTAGAAGTTCATTATCTTTTCTAATAATTAGTAAATCTAGAAAGCTAATAGTATTATTTACTTTTGTTTCAAAGGCGGACTTAATTCGATTCTCAATATCATTTTTTAACAATGTGAAAGATATTCAGTAGAATGTCCATTTTCCTGAATTGTAATCGATTAATTAATTGTTTATACCTACGTGTATGATTTTTTTCGAAATTAGCGATGGATCATGCGTCGATTTCTATTTATTTACTCAAGCGTCTTGTGTTCGCATGGAGTGTTGTGACAACTTTTGCATATGCATGTATAATAGAAACACGAGGCATTCAATGTCAATATTATTGGTGTATATGTGTGTTTGCATCTGAGGATATTTAAACAAATAATGATAATTACAGTATATACGTGTATATAGGTGTAAGAGATATGTAAACCCGTTAAATTACGATGTACACTTTTACCATGAAAAGTGTGCATAGCAACATACATTTTGTAAGTGAGACCCCACAAAATTACAAATATTTTTTTGGAATAATCATAATATAGTTTTAACAAATATTGAAATAAGAAGTTTTACAGTGTAACATGAAAGCTATATGCACTTTATGTAATATTCATTCGCGTAATGGAAACCAATTCGAAAACATATAGGAATATGAAGTGCGGACGTAGAGAAATGTAATAATCGGTAGAGTATCATTACACAGTGGCTTGATGAATCCCTAATTAAATACTCTTCGTCACATTTACAAGCGCTTGTCACTGTTGATTTTCCATCGGTTTGTCCGTATCGCGCTTTGCAGCTACTGCAAATTACGCGTCACATCTGCACTAGGCGCAATATCAGCTGCTGGAATATTGCTCCGGATATGATAATGCTTGCATAAGCTTCGGATTTTATGCGACGTAACGCATTTCAATCTGCTGGATGCTATACACTTCCTAACTTTTCATCGTGTATACGTATAGTAGACCCGATACACCGGAAAATGAGTTTTTCCAAAATATTATGGGAATATTTTGCGAATCATCTTCTCTAATTCTCGTTTGCAAATCCATACGTTAACTTTCACGTCATTTATTTATATTTTATTCGTTTTTCCATCATTTTATCATTTATATAAATGAGAAAAAATCTACGTAATATGTAGACACAGAGAGATATTGTAGAAATATCTACACTAAGAAGCAGTGCGTAAACGTAAAATAAAAGTGCCACTTCTGAAACACAACAATTGTCGGATCTAATTCAGTCCACAGCCTAACCTAACCTTACCACCTAAATAACGTGCATCATATCTCGGCGAAAACATCAACAAACATTTCGCGTCTAGTATATAGTTGTAATCTAAAAATATCGTCGCCCACGATTTTAATGCGAATTCGAGAGTCCCCAAGCCGCCCTTGTTGTCTTGTGCTTTAAGTGTACTTATTCTCGACATTTTGTACCCCCTCCCACTCATCATGTCTATTTTCGTCCGGTTATTCTGGGGTGCGGTGGTGCCGCCCATCCCAATATGCCGCTGCGTCGCTCGCGCTTATCTTGAGATTGTACATCTTCGCCGATGGAAAAACACCTGGCCGAGCAAAAGGTCTCGTAGGTCCTAAGTCTTTCCTTTTTTTTTCGCTCGCTGTCTGGTGGCCGGCCTTTGTGCATACGAAGCACACGCGTGCAGCCTTATATACATAACTTGCAATACTCTCTTGCATATGAAAATTATGAGCAGCGACTCAGTATGCTTCTGAAATTCCTGGAGCCGCGCCAAAGCCATGTTTTATACATTCCCCCACTCGCGTCCAGGGTTCCTTCCTCGTTTTACGGTTATTGGTGAAAATTTAACATCACGAAAAAAAATGTGATACCGTGACTGCAAAAAAAGTCCCTCAGTATGAAACTTTTAAACGGAACAACGAGACACCGGGGGTTGTGCGTATTTCGCTACGTCTTCCCTGACCGTTTCTTTTTAAGCAACTCCACCTTTACTACCTTTTTTTCTACGAGCGAATAATCCCTTAGCGCTGGGACTCGTTGAAGCTTTAAAAGCTCTTCACCCTGTTTTTGCGATTTACCTCGTTTCGCCGTTCTGCCGGTACTGAAGAAGAAGGCTGGTATTCGAGAGCCATTTTTGCAGATGCCAGCGATGGCTCAGGGCATAATCATTTTTGCGGATTCGCGAAGAATGGCGGAGTTTGCCCGTGCGGGAGTAAAAACCACCGTCCGATAGAGAGCACTGGACGCTGCTGGAAGGATAATTTATGTTAGAAAAAAGCATCGGCTTTTTTTTCCGTGACCGATTTACGGTTTATATGTTGATAAGACGGTCTACCGCGTCGAGCGCGCTGGCATGAGCTTCCTCCGAAGACAGAGGCACTGCTTGTGGATAATCGATAGGAGGAGTGGTCCAGCATAAAACGAGACTCTATTCTCGTTCAGCGACCCGTACGCCCCACGTGTTCTTCCAGACTGAAAAAATAGCATCCAAAGCCCCAGACGAATGACTGTCCAAACATAGGGACAACTCTCCAAGCTTACGTTACATCAGTGTAATTCGCTAAAACAATCGAAGCCCCGATGTCTGCTGGAAGTTAAATGAAAATTTATATTTTTAAACAATGTATGCACAGATGTCGCTAAAGTATAATATTATCTCAAACTCAAATTGAGGCTGGATTTGGTTCGAAGTTAGAGGTGAGGATGCATTGAATGATTTCACGTCATTGTCACTCGATAAAAAAGTGAATTTAATTGTAAATCGTAGAAAGTATAAAAAATAATTGTACGGAAAGTTTCTGCCGCTCGGTTTAATATACGCATTAAAGGGCAGACAGTGCAGGCTGCTTTCAGATGGTTTTAGGTGGTTCCAACTATTATTCATATATACTCGGCTATTCTCGTACTTTCGTAGAAGCGTTGCGAAGCACGTTTGAAGAACCAGCAGGAGCGTGAGAGAGTGCGAAAGAGGAACAATAAGAAAGTACAAAAACGAGCGAGACGCGAAACAAACACGAGAAAGAAAGTGGGAAAGGCTCGAAGTAAATGAGGAAAGAGAAGAGCCGCATAGCCGTGGAGGAATGCCGGCAAGATGCGGCGAACCAGGTGGCACACGACCAAGTGATGGTCTCTTTATTTTTGACTCTACATGATTTGCCAACGGGATTGGGTTGCAGGTATTAAAGGGTCGCGCATGTCCGCATTTCGTCATGACATTGTTGTACAGAGATAACCAAGACTTCAGTAGTATTGCGATGACTCGATTTGTAGCATTTACCGGTCGGGGAATGATTTCGTTATACGGGTATCCCAATTTACTCGCGTTCGTATAACCGCATTGTCAATTTTGTTTTTTCAAGATTTTTCCGCGGCGAACACAGCCAATACGATTTCAAAGTTATAACGCAACTTCGTTAAATCCGGTAGGAATGGTCGTTCATCGGTTCAGCGTATATTTGTTTTGTTTTGTGTTTGCTCACAATCAAAACTGTTTTGACGATACGAGAAAACCTGTAATGAAACTTCGAATTCAGATTCCAATTTAGCCCGGAACGACGTTATATATTTATCACCGGTTTTTTTTTTGTTTCTAGGCCAGTTCCGTAAGTATTGTGCACGATTCGAATAGTTTTTCCTTCGATTTTTCAAATGGAAACCGCCAGGCGGACATCGATAACATATGGTACGGGGTATTGAACGCGGTGAAACAATAAACTTGCGAGTATCTAGGCAGTGTTATTGGTTCGCTCGGCGACAACGCGTGCGTTGTAGCTGCGCTCCGTAAAAAAAAAAAACAAAAAAAAAAAGAATAACGTTCCATCAATTTTATTTCTTTCGCATACCGAGATATGGATACGAAACGCGGCCACTCTCGAATAAACTGACTCTGACTCGTGGAGGTTACAGATTACTTTTTTCCAAGAAATCTCAAGACGCCGGAACGGAACATATAGACGCGTATCGACATATCGCTCGGCACCATGTGATATCCTCTCGAAAGGGAATATATAAATGACCTCTAACTATGCATAAGCATTCCGTGCGCTAAAGTATTTTGAGTTGCAATTCGAGGCGAATAACGCGTCTGGCAAAAGGGATGTACGCAAAAGAGGGTCGCCCCATTTCAAGCGTTCAGAATAATAGAAATTAGTGGCACAAGGCGAACGTTTTTTCGCAGTGTCCAATGAGCCTTGTGAAAAACGCACAACGTAACGGCGCGCTTTTTCCAAAGGGTGTCGTAAATTCTCGCTACTGCAGCTTTAACACGCTGCTCAATTATTGGATTTCGATATAACGCGTGCGAAGTACACAGAGAGAAATGTCACGTTGGCATTCGGATGCGCTTCGTGCTTACGATTATAATACGGTAAGTGCTGGCGTTTGCTGGTTTTGTTATCAGAAATGCGAAAGCAGCGACGCGTGACGATAATAAATAAAAATTAACATAAACCAGTTGTCGCCAAGGACTACTGATGCCTTATGAAAGTCTGTCGAATTTTTTAAACGCGCATACAACTTGTGTCAGGAAATGTAATGCTATATATTATACTTCCAGAATTCTACCAAACCATCGTCGCTACCAGATTCTTCCCCATTCTTTAGATACGTCAAGACGCTGGTATTTATTTTGCTTTATGCGTCAAGAAATAAGAGCTTCAATATCTTGAGGCGAAATGTCCCGATTGTAGAATCCACTTTGCCCTCCAGTTTTAAAAACAGGACATATCGTTAGAGAGGAGCATATTCAGCGTAAATTTTAACGTCAATATTCAATTTATAATAATATCCAAACAATTACTGAACCAGCCATTCGTTAAGGACTGTCGGTATTATACCTAAAATATTGATCAAAGATTCATATGTACGGTGAATTGTGAAATTTTATTGTTAGAATGCCTCCTATGTAATTTGGCAAACCAATTAATTTCTGATAATTAATAATCGCATGAATGGCTTTATATTTCTGGCTTCTGAAATCCAAGTAATTACATATTATATCGAAAATATATATGTATATATATATATATATATCTCTCACAAAATGCCCTTCATGGATTCCGAATCGTAAATTGCATTCTCAAGCTTTGTTAGAAATGCAGTTGGTTATCTCGGCCCTGGTTTACCACAGTCCGTGCGAACGTGGCGGAATATAGGCACTGTAGGGAGTTAGTTCGACGCGTCGAACGGAAAATTACGAGGTGGAATTAATTAATAACCCTCGATAAGGTTTAAACTGCGACTAACGCCCATTCCTAGTGTATCCCGACGCATCGAGCGGCGTATGATGGGTGGTGCCTTGTTACCAACGAAACAACGGAACTGTGCGTCCGAAATTTAATTTAAACCGGTCACCGTGACTGCGCGGAGCTGGGACAAATTTTGACTCGTTAAACAACGAGATTAAACTGCCGGCGCGGACTGATGTCGCGTCGATCGGCTGTTGCACAATTGATAGAGCATTCTTCATATCTGTCGAATGCTCCGGTTCACGAACGTCGATGCGTTTGTCGTTGCGTATACACATTTCGCCAAAAAATATTAATTCTATAAAGGTTATTTATCCAGATGCGGTTAAAGGATTCTTAAGTACACGGATAAAATTGCTATACTCGCGCTGGATCCCTCTATTATAAGATCTAGGCTAGGAATGGCGACGATGGAATGAGTCCTTTCGTCTCCAAGAACTATGTAGAACTGGTCACTAGCGTTTTCTTGGTGTATACCTCATACTCTGACTAAAAGCGTATAATTAATCGATTCTATAGTGATATAATAATTTATATTCGTTTGTAGTTCGACGTAACTTACCCAACCATGAATACTTGGGCTCAAAGTTATATCGAAACTCTCACAGAGCAATAACGTTTCTGGAACTGAATGAAGATAACAATAATGTTGAATTCAACTAAAATCTCGATTCAATGAGAATAAATAAGAAAAACCTCGAAATAAAACGTAATGCTGTATAGCTGCTGTGGTAAATCCGCAGTAGTAACTTGCATGCGCTCGACCTCGTATTTCTACATTTTAGCAGATCCGATAATGTAACGAGTAAATGTTCATCCGAGTCACTTACTTACTTCCGTGACACGAATTGTGGCGTTTCATTCGTTAAAAAATGTAAAAGCGTTCTCGAAATCACGGCAACCAATCGCTGCTTCTTTGTGCATCGACAAACGTTGAAAGCCGAAAGGGTCATCGGTGTCCTACATTCGTTCCCGCGATGAGAGAAGCTTGATTAAGGCCCTGGCGAGTCACGTACTTACGGAAGTATTGTCCACCAACATTCTCGAGGCGCCGTGGAATGGAATTCATTCCTAAGCGAGAGAATCGTTTAAGTTTCTGAGACCGACGCGTTGTCCAAGGTTCAGCTTTTGCCGCAGTCGTTCAGGATTGCTTTCATCCTTGTAGAGCACGAAAGTGCTCGAGAGAAGTCTCCCTTTCTCCTGGTGGACGGGTCTTTGTAGTCACGCCATTTTTCGTCTTTTTTCACTTTTCTCTCCTTTCCGTCGACTTTTTTCCCTCCACCTGTCTCGTTTCCGCGCCCTTTCTTCTCTCCCAATGACATCGTCATACCGTCAGTACAGAAACGCATTTCATCCAGAAATTTCACTCAGCAATTCGGGACCATAAAGCTCGGCTTATCGACCAATTGCATTTAATACATTAGAAAGCTTCCTCTTGGCGCTACACGCTGATCCGCCAAGCCGAATACGAGAACGGTTTTTCCATATATACGTTTCTCCAAACCAGTCTTTTCTCTCGACCATCGAACTTATTACGAAATGTACCCTTGAACGAAAAGCCTTGGCATGTGCGCGCGTGTGTTTTAGATTTTTCGAGGAGCAGCATGGGAAACTCTCCATTGGCTTCGTTCGCCGGATGTCTGCGAAAAGCCGAAACTTTCTGGCTGCGGTCACCCTGAATCTTGGCGCTGGAAAACTTTTCGTCCGGCGAAAACTTTCTGATCGTTTTAATCTACTTAGCTGTAAATTAATAAACGACTGTATAAAATTGTTGAGTTGTACCTTTTAAGACCTCGATAGAAGACACGCGAAGGTAACGAGATTACTGAAAGATCAAATCGATCGAGAAGGTACGAACTTATATATAGGATTTTTAAAACTTTTTTTCAATGTCGTACACGGAGCGATTATCCAATGACTGTAAATTATATGACATTCTAAATTATTAGAGTAAGCTTAACTCCAGACCGTCGTTCTACTGGAAAATATCAGAAGCAGATCTGTCAGACACACATGTCTCGTGTGTACTGAGTTTCTACAAACTGCTAAACACACCTATCTCTGTTGGATATCCCATCTCTCTTGGGATTCGTACAGCTTCACCGTAATTAATTGCTGGATTCGAAAAGTTTGCAATTTCGCGTGCCATTTTTACAAACTTCGCCTAAGCGGCAGAGAAGTTGACCAAAAAACTTGACTGTACAAAAACCACTTTTAATGTATACGATTTTTCCAATTTGCTAATATTCATTGATGGGTATTATTTCATCAATCAATTATTTCAAACTTTAAGCACCATCAGAGTTTGGAACAAAATATTTTAAGATTATTATTGATGTTACTGTAAACATTTTTATTTATGAATATTTCAATCATCAGCGATCAAATTTTAAAAAGTGTAATGGAATACTTTACAGGAATACTTTCAGGGCTCGAGCCACATTAAATAAGCTGACAATTATATGGTATCAGCTCAATTATGCTGAATTTACTCGGCATTATTGGAACGTTTGCATCTGCATCTCATTGTTCTGGCAAGGAATTACACGCTTGCGGTCGTATCAAGGTGTATTTCCAACCGACATTAGGAACAATATGTATGTAATTATCCCCTTTAAAGGGGGTAGATGATGTGAAGTAAACAACCGGCGTCGGGGAATTTAATTGGCTTGCGATGCTGCATGGACTGGCCCGTAATCTTACCGACGGAATCATTCTCCATTCGGGGTGTATTTCTATAAATACCGGTCCCGCTGAAGAGCATCCAAGATGATTGTGAGTGACGCTGGCGCCGAGCTGGGTACCGCGCCATTTGTACGCGATACTCGCTGGTGGTAGACGATATTTAAATGCTTTCCGACGGTTGCTATGCAACTTTTTGCCGAGACGGTAACAAAACTGGAGAATGCTTACTTTAAATTAAAGTCGATGTAGCTTCTGACGGAATAAAAGAATTGCTGAAATTTCATTAAGAAAACCTTAATCGTAGATTTGAGCAAATTATCATAATTATACATCACAGTTATATAAGAAATCTAGAAATAATAAAATATTTTTGAAACAAATTCTAGAAATCCAATATCGCTGGAAAACCTAAGAGAAAAAATTACTAAATAAATAGCTAAGCAAAAATATTGACGTCATATAAAATAAGTTGACTGGAGTCAAGAAAACCCAGCCAAAATCGAGTATACATTTTTAAACCAACAATTTTTATTGGACTCACTCTATAAGTGTCTCCAATCTTTAGAGTCTGATGATGAAACAATGTAGGGGCGAATAATTACAGTCGCGAAAAACGGAATCAGTGAAATTGCAATGTTCCCCTCGTCGTTGATTATTATTTCTTCTGTCGAGGAATGTTGACGTTTAGGCTGCCTGCCAAAATATCGTGTTGACTTAAAATGAATTCAATCAAGGAGTGGATATGCCAGAGACCTCCGGGAGAATCCGATCGATCTCATGTATCTATCCGGTACTTTTTCGCACTGATGCCTCGTAGCTTTGCTGCAAAGAAAATATATCCGATGTCACGTTCCAGGAAGTTAATTTTTTCCGTCAGTCGCTTAGACGTAGAATCCAGGATTATTTCGGGTACGCTTTCGTCAACCCGATATTGTGTTTCTTCCCAATTTCGCGTTCTTTACGACTACGTGTTTTTCGCTGAGAATTTTTATTTACGCGATGCGACGGCAGAGGGCAATAGTCGGTGTCCAGTTCTCGCGTAAATAAAACCATTAATGGGAGAAAAAGAGAGATTAAGCTGGAGCGAAAGGTGGGTTAAGATGAGACGAGTCGTTCTTCTTCATTCTACTGGCTGAAAATGTAGTAAACTCTTACAACCATTTGTGATTTCACAAAAATGTAGAATGACGCTGTCTTAATGATGTATATCGGATATCCTTCCCTGGTACTTATTATAAAGATAAGTTCCCTATGTAGGCATGCGTTATCGATGCCTGAATTTTGAGACGTTGTAGATGAGTTACCTTGCAAACAGGTTGATGAAATGAAGCACCTATTGTGGATTATCTTGCCATTTTTTTTATCTGGCGTCTTATTTTGTATTCAGCAGCCTGATTAGTTTTTTATATGAAACGAGTCGACATCGTTTGTGAAACTGCAGTCTATATTTTAGAAGGGGCCAACTTCAGAAGTAAACTGTCCTTTATTCCACGAGTATCACATGTACAGTAATGCCGGAAGCGAAATGAATTTGAAATGCGCCAAATGAATTAAATTATTTTAACGTGAAGAAATTCAGACTTTGGAAGATTAACTTATTTCATTGGATTATTCCGAAACTTCCTTTCCGTGATAAAATACCATTCGGCAAATGTCAAAATTCGCAGAATAAGCGATTTGGCAGCTGAAACGTCTGAAGGCGCGAGGCTCGCGGTATGTATTATTTATCGTACCTACTTGGAAATCTTTCCAAACTTTAAACGCGTTTCTCCCGGAACTTTTTTTTCTCCTGCTCTTGCCCTACTTACGAACAGATGGAGGTTTGAATCGACTTAAAAAAATTTCCTCCTGTATATAAAACCCGAACGATACTGGCGAAATTTGCAATGCGCTCTGAACATAATTCATTTTTTCCAATAGGTTATCGTTATCGAGGTGAAATAAGATGCAGTCACTTTGCACGTGCATTGTTATAAATTTAATTCAGAAATTGTCCATATATTTTTATTAATCGTGCAGCTCGTGCAATTACAAATTCTACGGCAACCGAAACTTTTCATATTTGCGTTCGCATATACGGTCCAAGACTGAGCACAGCACACGTATACGCGAAATTATACATGTCGAAAGTTTGATTTGAAATTAAATTAGGTTAAAGAACTTCGTGTTTCACGAATCCGAAAAGTTTCCAAGAATCGGGCATGTATGGTCTTTCATCTGGCCGCAAATTTTTATCGCGCTGGTCGAGATGCTAAATGAAATTGCGTTATAGTCCCGGGAGTCACGTGCGCCTATCTTAAATTAGCGCACTTGCCTCGATTCCGTAGCATGTCAAGTGTAGGTTCAGTGACTGCTTCCTTGTCTGCGTAATTGCTTTTTCGTGTAAATACAGCATGTTTCTTTTGTTCGGAGCGAGTGGCGTGTGCGCATTATGTCGACTCTGTCTTACTTCGTTAAATCGTACCTTGCTCGAGGGAGATAAAACAATAATTGTATCACGTTAAAAGAATGAAGAAAAGCAGATAACGTTCGTATCGTAGTGTAAAATGTATTAGGTGAACTGGAATCTTTTTTTAACAAATGAATGCTTTGTGCAAAATAAAACGAAAACGTTTTTCAATGAACTTTTATCAAAGTATTCATTAAAGTTAAACTTAAAAGCACCGCGTGCAGGTGATATGGAATGGTACTTTGCTCTGATTGTAAATGTATTGTCATTAAGATTATCTTATAATGGTTGGAGTTTTAACAAGATAGTTTCTGAATCTGACGACGCCATGTTGAGACGTTCTACAAGTTACGATGTCACGCATAATTCAAACATGTAATTACGCAAAAGATCGTTCATCACTGGATTATCGTTACCCTTTCGTGGGAGGTCATTCTAGCACTATAGGTTACACCGGAATCGCGAGTATAAAACGATCGCGAATCATTCCGCGATGAATCATGCGGAAACTGGCCTGTTGGGTCAGTGGTGCCGGACGTCCCGGGAGACTTTACAAGTTTTGTAGCCGTGTACTGACCGCTCATCCATCTTGCACCGATGGCATCGTGTTTATTGTAGTAGTTTGCAGGTACGCGGATGAATCGTATGCAGATTCATGCGGCAGAGAAAGATATTGTCTGATATTCGATTCAACGGAAACGCTGCTGTGCCGCCTAGTATTATTGGATGACGCTACGGGGGAGAATTTTATTATGCATTCTCGGCAGTACGCAGGCACGCGTCTACTTCTTTTACAAAGGGGTTCGCCGTATCGTCTTTGAAATTTGCCGTCATTATTGGAATTGGAAATCACAGGGATGCGTGTACGTACAGAGCCCGTCGCGGGTTGCTTTCAGATTTTTCTGATCCTTCAAACAAACTTCGATATTCGTCCGATATGACGCAACTGCAAAATTGAATGCATTTCAGTTTCAGCGTAGTTCGGTGCATTATTACTAAATAATCGACGTGCAGTTCGTATCATTGTAAAGCCTCCTACCGCATTACTGTAATTACTCATATATCTATACTGTAAAGAATATTACATTATTTACAATAACCTAAAATATTCGAATATTAAAACGAAAAATAATATAAAAGAAAGGTTAATAAATGTTGACCTGGATGATCAATGGTCCATTATCATCTTAACGACGATCCATGACAATATTCCACCTCTGCGGCCTGTTGTTCCGTATTGCAGGACGGATAAAGATTTCGTATGATGAATTATTCACGCGTCTTGGGGCACCAAGGTAACGCCGCACTCCAGAGATAAGTGTGTAAGCTGTTCGCACGACGTCACGCATGGGACAAATACAATATCTTCGCGGAC
Organism: Trichopria nigra; assembly: GCA_030522945.1. Classification (NCBI taxonomy): domain Eukaryota; kingdom Metazoa; phylum Arthropoda; class Insecta; order Hymenoptera; family Diapriidae; genus Trichopria; species Trichopria nigra. The sequence goes on along the minus strand of JAPYZR010000386.1, from coordinate 3,644 downwards.
TGACAGGCCTGTTGAATCTTTTTAACGCTGATGGCAAATAAATAGTGACGGAAAAAATCATATATGTTGCATTTGATTTAATCGTGTCGATCCTAATCCTTATTTATTTCACTTCAAATGATTGCGATGGATCATTATGCAGAAAAATGCGTTTTGATCTCTTCCATTGTGAGTTTGCGAAGATGCAATTCGCACGCCCCTGGCAGGATGCATCTGACGGAAATGTGAAACATGGACGAACAAGGCAGCAACCATACACAAGTATGCGCTGGCATTGCTATCCCTAACGCGTTGTTTGCAACTGACACGTACTTTACCCGATGGTGCAAGCTGCATATGTGTGTGTATACGTACACGATGCAATATTCCCAGCCATAATTAAGATTGATGCATGCTTCGTAACGTTTGACTATTTAAGAGAATATTGTATGTAAAACGACGACCCCCCTATGGCGGTGGGTTCGATCAATCTTCAGAGTGATAATTGGCCAATACTAATTAAAACGTCGACGTGATCGAAGCACGCGTCACGACAGCGTACGCTTGATCAATTTGCAGAATTAATCTAAATGCTCCACCCTATGTTGTGGTACGAGAATTATGTATAATTCTTATAAATACATAATAATAATATATACAAAGGTCTAATCTGGTTTACACTGTATCACTTACGTAATAAAATAAATAAGTCAATATTTTAGATAATTTTATAAATGTTTATTGATATCCTGTATACATTAAGAAGAAATACAATTTTTAATTCTGATCAATCTCTCTCTGATTTATTGTAATCTTCCATTGTCAGGCGCGTTTTCTCCGTAAAATCTGCAGCTCCAATAACTCTCTAGATCGTGATGTATAGGGAATCGTAAATTTAACCTGAATCCTTATTGACCGAAATAAAGGGTTTAGCCGAATAGGTGCTTTCCCAAAAATTTCCGAAATTTTGTCAATGCTTATTCATTCCTTATAAACATCGTGAATTTTATTATAGTAAATATGGTGCGAGCCATCACTCGAATCACTGAATCATTATATGCAATTTATCAACTTGATACAGTAATTGACGAAATAGATACTTGGATTGTGTAAAAAGGCTTTAATTTGTATATCACTCGAGCGAGGATTCGGGGGGAGAAAAACTAGAATTGAGTACTATCACGGGAAATTAGTCGATATTGCAGGGCTGTTGGAATTTCAAGGTATAAATCAGTGCACCGTCCGATTTGCAGTAGAACGAGTACGGCTGCTGATGGAAATGTTTAGCTGAGATGATTCCATTTGATTCTGACTATATTCTATTATACTTTTAAATGCAAATGTCGAGAAATATATAACAATGAAATAATTATAGGGAAGCCATCAATCGACTACCTGGATCTTTATTTTTGCATAATGTGTAGTCTAATAAGTTCGCATCGTGTGGTTAACTAAGCTAGTTTGTAATTAAGATAAAGTGTCTTGTTACATGCACACTGGTACATTCAACGTATATTGCAGCACGCGTATGAATTACAGGTATCCCATTTCCTATAAGTAACCATAAAGGGTATCCTTCGTCAATCATTCGGTTCTTTTTTCGCAAGTGTCTGTCAGTTGGGTTACTCTTACCGTTAGACGTTGGGACAATGTGTAAGCGGTGAAGTAGGAACATTCTAACCCGTGATACGAGTTATCAGGAAGCGGCACATACGTGGCGCTCTCCTCATTTCCATTTTACCGTAATAGGCAACGGCAGCCTCGTTACTTAATACCTACGAGACGCGACTTCGAAGATGAGCACATTAACCGCAGACTAACCCGGATGCATATTTTACGACGAGCACATCGCGCTACGCGTATATAGGTGTATTCGTGTGTATATATACATACATATATATATTCCTGCATTGCAAATCAGTTCAAGTGCGATATTGCTCGCGTACTCCTCGTTCGCTCTTCTTCTCATCCTTCTCACAATTTGTGTCACTTAACTTTTGCACCCCCATTTTCTTAATCAAAATTTATTCATAGGATTTTTCTCTTCTTGTATATACGAAACCGACCGCGGAGTGGTCTACTTGCGTGACTTTAACGCGCTTGCTGATGTTGTTACTTTCTGCCGAAAGTTTATGCTTGCTACTTTTTGTTTGTATTGTAGGAGATGATACAAAGGAATAAAACCAAGAAGACAAGTCGTCCTTGTACAAGGACAATGTTTTTATAGGTTAGGAATTTGAGGGGAAAAACCGTGCCAGATGTGCCTTCCCTTGTTCATTCAGAGAAGCTATCGAGCCAAGATAAAACTAGTGTTTGACCAAATAAGGGATTGACTACCCGTCATTCACGACTAATTGGAGTCTATATAGAAAATCTATTTTTTTTGTATGGAACAATTTTTACAGTTCTGTACCAAAGTTGTAGAGTCGTCAAAATTAATTCACGAACGTATTTGGGTATTATTTCGCATACGAATATTTTAATTACGTAATTAAAGTATGCTAGAAGAGAGAAACGGGGGGGGGGGGGGTTACTCATTGTTGGGAATTATAATTAGTTCGTCGGACACTGTTATAATGTTACGAAGTACATAAATATTTTTATACATTCTTCGAGAAAGTTATCACATAATTATATAAATTAAATAATACTTTATTCTATTAATGAATAAAGTTGGATAATTCTCAACCATATAATAATATTTATTAAAGTGCGCATATTATGTTTAACAATATAGCAAACGAGCACTTGATTATTTATTATTACAAAAAGTCCTTCACCAAAATTCGATCCGAGGCATAGAATTCGAATGGCGAGCAATTGAAGTTTAGAAAAAAATTACTATTTTTGCAATAACTCGGCTAATTTTCAACCTATATTAACGAGTGAAGGCGCATTTTAAAGATTTTTTCAGGCCCAACAATTTCCCTCTAAGAGCATATTATCTGAGATAAATATGTCGCTAGTTATGGCCTCATAAAGGGAAAAATGCCTTTTTTGCGGTTTTTCGCGTCTAACTCATTTCGGTAAATAGCTAGCGAAATATCATATAAACAAAATGGTAGAGCTTGAAAAGACAAAGAATTTGCACCCTCACACGTTTCGTTTCGATAAAAATTGAGTCCATGGGGAGACGTTAAATCAATTTTTATCGAAACGAAACGTGTGAGAGTGCAAATTCTTCGTCTTTTCAAGCTCTACAACTTTGTTTATATAATATTTCGCTACCTATTTGCCGCAATGAGTTAGACGAGAAAAACATAAAAAAAAGGCAATTTCTTCCCTTTATGAGGCCATAACTAGCGAAATATTCATTTCAGATAATATGTTCATAAAGGGAAATTGTTGGGCTTGAAAAAATCTTTAAACTGCGCCCTTATTCGTTAATATAGGTTGAAAATTAGCCGAGTTATTGCAAAAACAGTAATTTTTTTTTCTAAACTTCAATTGCTCGCCATTCAAATTCTATGCCTCGGATCGAACTTTGGTATAGGACTTTTTGATTTCAAATTTCACGAAGAATCGCCTCCTGAAATTTTATCCTCCAGTTCTGGGGCACCCTGTATATCCCAGTCAACCATCACAGAAGTTATGTCACAGTTATGTAACAGTTACATTAAAATGTCCGCCTCAAAATTGTCACAGTTACATAACAGTGATTGTGA